>CM035160.1:37475845-37600480 GCA_020205615.1 Panax quinquefolius
GGAAGGTGACCTTCTCTTGCATGATTATAACACGCTTTGGATTGATGTATGCAGTTGGATGATATGTCCTCCCTCGTGTTATAACATCTGATTGGTTTGTCGTTCCCTTCCTTCTACGGAGTCTTTGGTGATGGCGTCTTTCCATCATTGTTGAATCTCGTCTTCTTGAAATTTCCACTTCATTATCTTGCGGCCATGATTTACCAAGTAGTTACCATTTACGGCATGTTGATTCCCTCCGTGTTTGTTATCATCGCTTCCGATGGTTCGCTATCCTGCTTGGTATTATCATTTTGTCGGATGCTCTCTCTTGGTTAGGTTGACTCGTTATCGGCGCTCAATGGCGGAGCCTATTTACAACATCCCGAATCAAACTACGGTTTGTGAGAAATTAAGTATTAGCGTGTCTCGGGTTTCGAACCTCTTAGAAACATCAGCGTCGTTCTCTCCTCGTTATCAACGAGTGGGGAATAAGCCATGGGATAACTTTCAGCAAACTTAGCTTCATCTTTGTGACACGGTCATATTGTTCTGCTCGACGATGAACTCTACCTCCGTGTGGTGAATACTTTCGGGAAAGTACTTGTCGTTGAATAATTCTTGGAATTTCTCCTAAGACGTCTTGATTGTGGCAAGTTGAGTCGCTTCTGGAGATTCCCACCCATTAATATGCCTATCCTCCCAACATAAAAGGTGGCAAAGGAACCTTTTGCTCCTCGGAGCATCCCGAGACATCAAATATCTTGGTGATCAGCTTTATCACGTCTCTGCCTTAAGTGGTTTTGGCTCTCCAATAAACTACGGTGGTCGGCTCCTTAAAGCATTTAGCGGTGGTGGTCAAGGAGTTACCGGTGTTTTACTGTATTTTGAGCGAGGCCGCTCTCGCTTTGATGTTGCGTGAATTGCGTAAAACTATGAACATCCATCGTTCATCATTTGAGTCGACGTTGTTATTTTTTGAGGATTATTGCCATCTGATGCATTATCACAGGTATTGATCGTTGGTGACTCAGCGGTCTCATGTGATTCGTTACTTATCTCAACATTTTGGATGCCATTTCTAATCTTGCCTGAAAACAAGGGTTAATTGACTGTCATATTATCCGTATACTCACGGCCAGGCCAAATAAATACCAAATAAACTTAGGTAGGTAAATACTTAGCGAAAGAATTTCCGTCTCTCCCCTCACAGTTCTAGTCTCACATCTCGACTGAGGATCATATCCTTAAGCTTTGATACCAGCTTTGCCGGCGCCCCCAAAATAGGTATCATCACCCGTCTTGAGTCATTAAATATATAGTGCAAATTTAAATACAAACTTCTTTTATACGATCACGACAAAATGTAGTTGAGAATTTCAACACGGATAATGTCTGTAGAGAGTATCCAAACTTCGAATAAAGTCCTCATTACAATTATTATCACACTATTTCCTTTGAGTAGTGAGGGACTACTAATCTGAAACATTTGAATGAAATCGCTCCGGTTCCCGGACTAGTCCCGGTATATTCTCATTTCCTAAATAGAACAATGAAAGCAAAGGATGAGCTCGACTAGCCCATTAAGAAATATTATGACTAAGATAATACAGAATAAATTATTGTTAGCCTTAGCGATTTGGCCCGATAAAATATAATAAACATCAAGTTTAAATCGTGAAATAAGCGATCCGTTAGAAGAGTCAGTAGGCGTGATATCTCTTATCTTACATGATTTAAAAAGTTTATCATCAATTTTATCATTTGAGACTCGACAATAAATAAATCACGTTATCGAATTATCCACACTTCGGGCCAGTATATTAATGTAATCATCGATAGTCATGATTATCTTAAGATAATTCACAGTGGTAATCGTACCAACAATTTGTCCATCGATGCCTTTATGGGCGATGAGGGATTTTTACCACATCATTTATAACATTACGGTCGTGATTATCTTAAGATAATCCACTGATCATAATCATACCAATCAATAGTACATCTATCTTACGTAAGCCGCGTATGACTTTTATCACTGATATAAGCGTGAAGATGATAATGATGATCTAAAAAATTCAATTAAAAGCAAGCCAAATGATAAATATTTAAAGATTTATAATTTAATTTATCGAGAATTGATATTGTCCAAATTATCGACATGATCTTTGCTTTGTGGAGTAAAATTCAAGAATGATATTGTATCGAAAATGATTTGGGAATGAAAAGAAATCAATTTTTTTATTAATAATACTACTCGATTGAATAGTACGGGTGAATAATGCCGAGGAATAGTACTTTCTGTGAATAGTACTTTGTGAATAGTACTTATGAATAAGTACTTTATGAATAGTACCCGTAGATAGTACTTTTGTGAATAATCTTAGTATAAATAAATAGTACTTTCGTGGACGATTACTCGGTATGAAAAACTTAAAATTTAACAAGAATGTCTGAGAAAATATCCTTGTGAAAGCGATCTTTGGAACCTTTGAACAAAATAATATCCCTTACCTCGGAAGAAATTTGGATCTTTGGAATAGTGAAGTAGCATACTTCTCTTCTTCTTTCTCTTTATAGCTTCTCTCTCTATAATGGTTCTTGTGAGTCTTAGTGAATTAGTGAGAATGAAAGAAGAATGAGCTTCTATTTATAAGAAAATATAGTTTCGATAATTGCACGTTTTGGGGCTCGAAATATTATGGTATAATACCTTCATCTTTTCATTCATTTTTAATTTAGTCCTGCAAGTATTATCGAACTTGCACCACCTCACTAATAGTACGTCTTGTGAATCGATAGATACTGATCGTGTGAAAAAATAATTACGATTATAATACCTTCATTACATACCTCCATTTTTAATTTAGTCGTATCTGAGTATTATCGATCTTGCACCTCCTCCCCCTAATAGTACGTGCGTGTGAATCAATAGTACACGTGTGAACAAATAGTTATAAGCGTGTGAATTAATAGCGGTTAATTTCTCATTTATTCGATTAATTACTTGGATTGGTCGATATAACCTCAAACATCCATTATTATCGAAATAAATATTGATTTCCTTAACTTAATAATCCCGACCTGATGGAACTATCGATTTCATCTTTAATCAAGCCACGAACTTATTCATCATTAATATTATAATTTCATAATATTTAACAACGGTCGTTTTTAGGAAGAGGTGCTTTCAGATAAGGATTTTTTCCTTATTGGCGGCGTAATTGGGTGACGAACCTCTCCTTGTGAGAACTTAGACATTATCGATATTGCGAATAATAATATGAATAACTTTATGCGTCTCGATTATTGATTTAATAATATAAAATATTATCTGAGATGATCTTTGTGACAATAATTGAATAAATAATATCTGAGAGATATGATCGGCGTGATTCGCATGTGATAATTGAGTATAAGCGGTGACTTCTTTACGTAAGCATCGATAATCAATCTTGGTGATGTTTCTTATCTGACCATGTATTATTTTGTTCTTTTACCCATAGAAGTAGTTTAACAATTTAGCGGTAAAACTTTTGTAGTTATTTTTTAAAAAAGATAATTACAATGGTTTTACTAACTACAATGATACTTTTCGTTGTGGGGTCCATGCGATGATAATCTTAGTAAATCGTCTGAATATTCCTGTTAAAAAAATATTCCCAAGGCCAATCGAATATTATATAACCACTAACTTACTTTGAAAATTTGTAAATAATACCCTATTTATAACATTATATCAAATCCACATAATATTCAAAAATATATTTAGAAAAATTAATCTTTATTCGTAAAAGTTGGGGTCTTTACGCACGATGTTGAGGAAATGACACAGGATTTAAAATCTAAAATGAAATCGAGGTATCCTCACCTCTTGACGTATGATCACGTACCTAATTTCGAGGACAAAATTTTATAAGAAGGAGGTTGTAAGACCCCGAGTTTTATGAATAAAGATTATTTTCTCGAAATATATTTTTGAATATTATGGTATGGATTTGATATGAGGTTATAGTTATGGTATCTTACAAATTTTAAAATAAGCAATTGTTTTAAAATAATCGATTGGTGGGGAATATTAAATCTTGATGATACTGATCATTAGTGGACCCCCCACAGCGGAAGTATTATAACGTAGTTAGAAAGCGACGAAATATCTTTTATAAAAATAATGAAAAGTTTCTTAATTAACTGTTGAACTAGATAGTAAAAATGCGTGTTGCGTAGTAGCACGCGCGGTATTGGTTATTGCTTCACGTGAGAATGACTTGAGTTATACTCGATTATTACTACAGATAATTGCTTATTAATATCTCGTATTATTGATTCGATTAACGATATCATCTGCATAATATTATATTATTAAATCAATAATTGAGATGATAAAGATATTCATATTATTATTTGCAATATTAAGAAAAAGTTACGTGAGAAAGGGTTTGGTCACCTAATTCTTGCGCCATGAGGAGAAATCATATCGGAAAGAGCCCTCTTTCCTAGGAATTGTTAAATATTGTGATTAATAATGATTAAGTTCGTGTTGATTAAAGATGAAATTAATAGTGTATTGATTATTTGTGTTAGTGAAATGCGACATTTATTTGTTAATAATTAATTTTGGAGGTTATATTGACTAATCGGGTAATTAATTGGATAAATGATCTATTAATTGCTATTGGTTCACATGAATATAACTATTTTGCTCTGTGAATGAAACTATTGGTTAACATGCATTACTTATTAAGGGAGGTGATGCAATTAAAACTATATTTTCTATAAATAGAAGCTTATTCTTCTTTTATTCTCATCGATTCACTAAGACTCACAAGAAGCGGGTTATAGAGAAGCGGTTATAGAGAGAAGTTATAGAGAGAGAAAGCATATAGAGAGAAGAAGAGAAGTGCTTTCTTCTTTATTCGATATCCGGTCTTCTTACGAGGTAAGGGATATTATTTTGTTAAGTATTCATAAGGAATAATATTTTTTTCCATTTTACGTAGTATGTGAGTAATATTATTTAAGTCTCGTATTCTGATTATACCCTCGTTTTGTTAAAGTATTGTACATACTCAGATTAAATTAGTAGAATATCCTTGAAATTTACGCTTCATCTAAGTATCGTTTCCTGAGGATATTTTCTACACATTCTTGTTAAATTTTAAGCTTTTAAATGTAGGAGTACTATCACAGTACAATTCATTTATACGGTACTATTCACAAAATCTTATTCGAGGGATACTATTCACGAAAGTACTATTCTTGTGTATTATTCACGGGTACTATTCACGAGTACTATTCCACGAAATACTATTGCTTGAGTCTTATTCTGAAATCTTATTCACTTGGGTCTTTATTCACGGTACTATTAAATGACAAAAAATTGATTTTTTAGGTCCAAATCATTTTTGATACAATATTATTCTTTAATTTTACTCTACTGAAAGCGATTATCATATTGACAATTTGGATATTATTAAATTCTTGATAAATTAAATTATAAATCTTTAAAATTTATCCTTTGCTTTATTTTAATTGAATTCTTATATCGTTGTCATCATCCTCATCCTTATATTGTGATGAAAGTCATCTTTGGGCTGTAGTGCATAGATGAATTTGATGATTGATATGATTATGATCGGGGATCATTCGGTATAATCATGGGCGTAATGTTTACAAATGATGTGGTAAAAGTCCTCGTTTGCACTATAGTGCGTTGATGAACGATTCTTTGGTATGATCATGACCGTTGGTGGCTACGAATATCTTGGCAGCGTAGTTAAATGGATAATTCATGGTTGTGATACTATTTATTAAAGTGAGTCTTAGCGATAAAATTATTGATAAACTTTTAAATCATAGATGATAGTAGATATCATGCTCTCTTGACTCTTCTAATGGATTGTTTGTTCATTATGAGTTAAACTTATTTGTTTATTAGTTTAACATTGTTGAAGGCTAATGATAATTTATACTGCATTATCTTAGTCATAATATTTTTCTTTGGGATAGTTGGCCCACCCTTTTTCTTTCATTTTTCTCTTGATGTAAATGAGAATGTGGCGGGACTAGTCGGAGAAGCAGAGTGATGGTCGAGATGGTGGCTATAGTAGTCCTCCTTATTTTATAAAATAGTGTGATAATAATTGTAATGAGGACTCCTTTTGAGTTTGAATCTTGTTTTTTAGACAATATTAGTGTAAAAACTCTCATTTCGTTTTATATCGTATTTTATAAGAAGTTTTATTTGATTTATGTACCATGTATTTGGTGACTTCAAGATGGGTGATGTATACTATTTTGGGGGTGTCCTGATATTATTTTTGTTCGATATTAAGTAGAAATAATATTTTCTTCCATCTTATGTAGTATATAAGTAATATTATTTCATTTCATATTCTAAATCTACACTTATTTTGATAAGTATTGCTTACATACTCCTTAAAATTAGTAGAATATTCTTGAAATTTAAGCTTCATATAGTATCGTTTCACTAAAATATTTTTTACGGACATTCTTGTTAAATTTTAATATTTTCATGTAGAAGTACTATTCATGGGTACTATTCCATACATGATATGTATATATACTTATATATATGATAATCTTGATTTATATGATATGTATATATACTTATATATTTTTTAAACACATCACACACACTTTACACACACACACACACGTATATATATATAGAGAGAAGCGAGGATCGAAGCATTCCTCTTAAATAGCATTCCTCCTTAAATAGTATTCTTTTATTAAAACTCGTCATTTTGGAGTGGCTTAAAAAGTGGTCCCACTTGTTTTCCTTTTATTTACAAAAAATATCACCATGATTACTCGAAACAAGCGTACTTTTAATAAAAAATGCTATTTAAGGAGGAATCTTTATTTAAGAAGAATGTTCTTGATCCTTGCTCTCTCTCTATATATATATATATATATATATATATAATATCATACATACATGCATTCATGATTTATATATATCGTACTTATGATATATATAAAGCAATTTTGCCCGATTTAGTTTTGAGAGTTTGAAAGAAAAATAGGATCTCACTTGCCTTGGATATTTATATGAATCAATTTATTTAACACTTGATATTTAAATCATCAAGGTCGATAAAAATTAATTCAAATAAAATCACAAAAATAGTTTAGATAAAAAGAAATAAATTACAAATTTTTAATTACTTCGTATTTGTTATCATCAAAAATATAAAAAAGAAAATGAGATCTATTAAAAACTTATTAGGTATCATGTATTAAGTTAAGTGACGGTTTAAGTTATGTATTAAGTTAGTAATGGTGCTTGAGACTTTGAGGCGAGAATATTTATATAGATCGATGTAAATTATCTATTATTAGTTGTTTGAGTTTTTGAGGTTGTTATAAGAGATAGATGCGTGAAAGCAAGAATTCGAGATATTAATTAATACGAATTTGGGGGCGTCACATTCAAACCTCGAAACATCAATATTCACGCTAAAAAGTATGATGGATAAAAAGTAGTTTGACTAGTCTAATTTTGTGCCCTTTGTTACACCTAGTACAATGATTTTGCATGGTAAAATCCTACTTAGAGTTACATCATATACAACATGAAATTAATTTTATAGAGATTGTCTAAAATGAGAAAGTATTTTGATAAAGGTGACAGTGTGATTTTGTGAGTTTGAATACTAAATTTAGTCTAATAGAGGTATACACGAACTCATGGTACAAAAAGGAGTCCTCATTACAATTATTGATACATATACTTGTATTTTACTAAAAATAGTGAGGACTACTAATATTATACACTATTATCAAAATAGTGAGGAACCATCACTATCACTTACCCATTTAGTTCTGCTTTATGTTCTCACCTCACGAGAAGAAAAATGGAACAAAAAGGAAAAGGGTGAGCTCAACTAGCCTAGTAAAAGAATATTATGACTAAGATAATATACAACAATTTATCATTAGTCTTGACGAGGAAAAAATCGATAAAATATAATAAACAACAAGTTTTAGATCAACATTGCGGTGAAAACAACAATCCATTAGAAAGTCGAGTAGAGAAAGAATTTTACTATCTTTTAAGATTTAACGATCCATCATCAATAATTTATCACTGTAACATCAATCGATATACATCTTGAATCAAATATTCATCTTTTGCACTCTGAGGCCAAAGATATTCATTTGTATCACCGGTTAGTCGTATTCATCTCAACACTGTTCATCTTTTACTACAGGCCAAAGATATTCATCGATTAATCATTCATCTTTGCACTACGGGACGAAGATATTCGATAATATCATCATTTAGGATGAGGAAGATGAAAAATATTTTAAAAAGCGAATCCGGTGAGACGGAAGGACAAATATTAGGGATTCATATTTCGGTTTATCCAAGTTGATAATACTTTATAATAAACTATAGTGGAGTGAAATTTGAGAATAAAGATCAAAACATGGATTAAATTTCAAGAATAAGGGTCTCATGAGATAACTTGGAAGAAAAAAAATAATTTTTTCTTTTGTGAGCGATGCAAGTAAAACGGCGAGAATAAGTGAGCGATAGCGAGCGTACCGTGAGCGAGTGCCGTGAAACGATGCCAGTCGTGAAAAGTTTCAAATTTGATAAAAGTTCGGACCAATAATCTATGAAATGATATTAGATGAAGCGAAATTTCTAATCATTTTAGGAATTATAGAAGCAATACTTACCATAGTAAGTTCAAATTTAAGAATATTAAATGAAATAATAACCCTTCCATACTATGGAGTATGAAAAAAAATAATATTTCTTCACAGTATTGAAATAAAATAATATCCTTTACCTTGGTAAGCTGGATTTATTTGGAATATAGGATATTATTACGAGAAAATCTTGCGAGAAAAACTTCATCTCAAAATATTCTTATACTCAAGAAAATACTCACAATACTTATAGAATAAAATTTACGAATTTAGAAATGGTGTGATGAGGAAGGAGGTTATCCCCCTATTTATATAGACGGAAGAAGAAATAAACTACACCTTTGAATTTCTTTTTTACTTTAAACTTTTGCCTAACTTCATCTTATTTTCCATAGCTTAGGACCCACTCTTTGAAATCAAGCTTTGAAAAGTTTTTCTTTGGAGCATCATTACATTCCCTAACTTCACAATTATCAAATAGGTGAGGTCCACAAAAGTTAAGCGATATCTTTTGAAAATGAGAATTTTGACCATTCCCAATAACCATAATAATACTAATACTGAAGTATTCAAATGCATTTAATCATATGCATATATATTATAATAATACTATTATTAAACAATTATAATATACAATAATAATGTATATAAATGAATATTTTATTAGAGAAAAATAATTGTAATTCCAGAGAAAACATTGAAACTTTTCAACAATTATTTTCATGCTAAAATTCCTTCATTTATAACTGCATAAAATAAATAAATCCATCATTTATATCCACATAAAATAAATATTTTCTTATCATATAAATCAATAATTAATTATTCACAAATAATATTACGAGAATCTGATTATAATGACGGTAGTTCCCGGGAAGAGGGGGCTTTCGATAAGGATTTCTCCTTCTTGGTAGCTTGATTAGGTGACCAAACCTCTCTTTTGTGAGAACTTTCTAGACATTGCCAATAATGTTATCTAATAATATTATTCAAATAATATGAATTATTGATCGATAATGGGAAATCTTTGTGAAGTGACAATTATTGAAACAACGATAATATAAAATATCAACTTGACAATTATTGAATCGATAAAATAAAATATTGAACATTAATTCTTTGTAACAATTATTGAGTAGTGCCTTCTTACGTAAGAATCAATAATTCAACAATCTTTGTATGCAATCTGTATGCTTCTTCTTATGCGACCACAGCGTATTACGTATTTTAACCACCGGGTATTCAACGGTGTTACTTGGTAACAACTTCTGCAAGTTATTTATAAAAACTCAAACTTGTCGTTTTCTTCATCAATGGTTATTACATTATGGGGCCCACAAATGGCTTGCTGCGTCGAGTAAATACGAATATTCCCACAACAACAAGAATATTCCACGACCCGACGAATATTCCCAAGCAATGATGATTATTTTATAACCACTTGCTTATTTTGCAAAATTTGCACATTTCACCCATGCATAAAATATTATATCAAATTAACACCTTATTATTCACAATAATAATTAGAGGAAATTGATTTTATTTATAATAAGTTGGGGTCTTCTGACCTCCCCTCCTTATGAAATTTAGTCCTCGAAATTGGCGTACGATACACAGTGTTTGAAAAGGTGAGGATACCTCGCTTTCATTTACGATTCAACTCCCGGGTCATTTCTTGATAGCATGGTTTCTCAAAAACCTTAACTTGTGGTATAACCTTGCCCGTGCGTGGGACATGCTCTTTCTATCCAAGATCTTAACATGTACTTCTTAAATACGTTAAATCTTGACTATCTAAATGCAGTTCTAAAGCAATAATATGGTTCGGGTCTTTCACATATTCTGAAGCATAGATATGTGAAAAACATTATGAACACGAGACATACTTGGAGGTAATGTGAGTCTATATGCCACATTTTCTATTGATCGAGAATCTCGAATGGACCAACAAATCGTGGATTGAGCTTTCCTCTCTTTCCAAATCTTGTAACTCCCTTCCATGGAGCAATACGTAGCGATACATGATCTCCGATATTAAATTCCCGTTCTTTCGATGAAGATCGGCATAACTCTTTTGTCGATCTTGTGAGGTTTGAATCGTTGTCGAATCATTTGGATCTTTTACGTAGTCATGCGTACTAATTACGGGTCCCAATGACGTTGCTTCTCCCACCTCGTCGGCATATCTTTTGGAGAATGACACTTTTCGTCCATCTGTTAGCGCTCGAATGGAGCCATTACTATACTTGCTTGATAGCTTTGTTGTTGTAGGAGAATTCCCACGATGGTAAGTACTTATCAACTTCCTTTGAAATCTAGGACCACGAGTCTTAATAGATCTTGAGGGTTTGAATAGTCCTCTCTGATTGTCCGTCAGGTTTGAGGATGGTATCTTTGAGCCAGATAAATAAATCTGTGCCCATAGCTTTTATGCAAGCTAACCCAAAATCGTGAAGTGAATCTTGGGTCTCGATCGAAACTATGGATCTTGGCATACCATGCGATCTTATAATCTCATTTACGTATGCATCTGAGCAAAGGCGTTCGAGGAATAAGTTTCACGTATAGGTAAGAAATGAGCCGACTTGGTTAATCTATCAACAATAACCCAAATTGCATTTATGCTTTGAGAAACTTTGGGAAGACCATACTTGAAATCCATAGTAATGTGTTCCCACTTCCATTCAGGAATCTCAAGTGGTTGCAATGGACCTTTTGGCACTTGATGCTCGCCTTTACTGCGTTGATGGGTTAAACACCTCGAGATAAACTCGCGATCTCTCTCTTCGTATTGTTCCACCAAAATGTGTGTGAATATCATGATACATTTTGGTACTCCCGAGATGGATTTGCAAATGGTGTGTTGTGTGCCTCCATCATGATTCTATGCTTCAAGTTAGAATCGTTAGGAGCATGAAAGTCTAGAGTTGACTGAAGTATTCCTTCTTCATCGATTCTTGCTATACGGAATAGCTCCTTCTTGCACTTTCTTCTTTATACGTGCATCGGCCCGGTCAAGTAGCTTGGCGACTTTAACTTTATCGATTAAAGTCGGTTCTACTCGTATATTTCGCCATCATCATGTGGGTCCCTGAGTCTTTAATTCTACCTCCATCCTTTGCAAGTCATACATAATGGGCCTTTGCATTGACAATATCGCTTTTCGTACTACGCATATGATCTTACACTTTCGATCGTTAGCTACTACGTTTGCTTTTCAGGATGATATTTAATAGTGTGATCGTAATCTTTCAATAGTTCGAGCCAGCGTCGTTGTCGCATGTTGAGTTCTTTTGGGTGAAGAAATATTTGAGGCTTTTATGATCAGTATAAATCTCGACTTTCTCCCCATCTGAGTAAGTGTCTAAATTTTCAGCACGAATCATTGCTTTGCTTGACTCTAGATCATGAGTAGGATAATTCCTCTCATATTCTTTGAGTTGTCGTGAGGGCATAGGCTATGACTTTCCCATGTTGTATGAGAACACATCCTAACCCTTTGCACGAAGCATCATTTATGATAACAAATCCATCAAGTATCGGATGGTATTGCGAGCAGTGCCGAAATGAGTCTCCTCTTGAGCTCTTGGAAACTCTTCTCGCATTCCTCGCTCCATCACAATTTTGTATCTTTAAAGAGTCGGTGAGTTAGCAGATAGCGATTCAAGAAAATCCTTCCACGGATCTCTGGATAATAACCGGCTAAGCGAGAAAGCTTACATGCCTTGATCCACGCGACTTGGTTGCTCTGACTTTGTATTGCTTTAATCTTTGGGAATTGCAGATACTCCGTGTTTTGACACCCGTGCCCGAGGAATGCTACTTCCTCAAGCTAGAACTTCGCATTTCTTGACTTGGCATAAAGTTTGTTTTCACGAAGCCTTTCAAGTATCGACTTTAAATGGTGCTCATGATCTTCACGGCTTTTGGAATAGATGAGGATGTCATCGATAAAGACAACAACAAAGCGATCCAAATATTCCTTGAATACTCGGTTCATCGTATCCATGAAAGCGGCGGGAGCATTAGTCGATCAAAAGACATGACTAAGAATTCATAATGCGTAACTTGAGTTACGAAGGCGGTCTTTGGAATATCCTCGGTTTTAATCTTGATTTGATGATATCGAGAAATGAAGATCGATCTTTGAAAAGAATTTGCTCCTTATGGCTGGTCAAATAGGTCATCAATGCGAGGTAGCGGATACCTATTCTTGATGGTGACATGGTTTGATTCTCGGTAGTCAATACTGAAAATCGCATACTCCGTCTTTCTTCTTTTCTGAATAAAAGCAGGAGCACCCGAGGAGATGTCTTAGGGCAGAATGAAAGCAGATGTCTAACAATTCACTGTAGTTGGACTTTTAACTCACGAAGTTGATAGGAGCCATTCGATATGGGGTTTTAGAAATGGGTTTTGTGCGGTTCAAAAGGTCGATAAAAATTGACATCACGTTACGGGGGTAGGCCAGGGAAGTTCTTGAGGAAATACATCGGAAATTCTCTAATAATGAAATATTATTCAAATCGACTTGTCTTTGTTCAAATCCATAACATGGGCTAAGAAAGCTTGACATTTGTTTTCAATAAATGAATAGCTTTGTGGCTTGATATGACGGTGGTTGATTTTAGTGGTTTAGTAGTTTGAATTAGTATGATGAGTTGGTTAGGAATATGAAAACTATGACCTTACGAAAATAATCAATTTTAGCGTGATGAGTGGTTAACTTGATCGATTCCTAAAATCACATCAAAAGCAAGTATCTTTAAAGAGATAAGATCGGCGGGTAATGTGATAGTGCCAACTTGGATTAAGCAAGATTTATAAAGCGTAGATGTAGCGAAGGTTTCACCAGCGGAGTTTCAACAGATAAGTCGAAGTCGATTTCTCAGTCGAGTTTAAGCGTTGAGCCTGGCGGGAGATAAAAGAATGGGTAGAACCGAGTATCTAGTAAGGTATAAACTTTGCAAGAGTTCAAGATTAGCTTACCGTGATCACCTCGTTCGGGTTCCTCACGTTTTGGCGATCGCGATAAACGCTCTTCGAGGAAGCTTTGATTTTGACTTATCAAGGGACGACCCTTGGAGTCACCATCCCGTTGAACTTGGTTTTGCTCTGAGAACAATCTCGAGCTATGTGGCCTTCCTTTCCTGGTTATAACATACCTTGGATTGTTGTGGGACGGTTTGGTGATATGTCCCTCTTTCCGCATTTGTAACATCTAAGCGGTGGTCGTTCTCCTCCCCTAGAATTTGTTGTTGGTCTTTGGTCTTTGCTCTTTGATGTCTTCCGTCGTTGTTGAATCTCCTCTTTTGAAATTTCCACTTGACTCACCTCTCCTATTATCATGGCCACGATGACCACCCAGAGTAGTTCTGGCTTTTGTTCGTATTTTTCCTCCTCGTTGGTTATCATCTCGATGATGTTGTTGTCCACCGGTATGACCACAGTTGTGGTCCCTCGGTTGAACATACTCATTATCTCGCTCTAATAATTGAGCCACATTGACAACATCCGAATCTGAGAGAAAATTTATGAGAGATAAGGTATTGTGAATCTCGGGTTTTAGACCTCTCGAAACATCCTTGTCATTCGTTCCTCATTCTCTACCAAATGAGGTGTGAACACTGGATAACTCGTGAACTTCACCTCGTCTTTGGGACGTCGTTATGTTTTTTGTTCGGTCGATAAACTCTACCTCCTTACGTATAGCGAATACTTTCGGGAAAGTACTTGTCATTGAATAGTTCTGAAATGTTTCCCAAGACATGTTGAGTGCGGTAATTTGGAGTGCGCTACTGAGACTCCCGATGATAGTACGCCTCCGCGGAACATAAAGGTGGCGAATGGAACCTTACATTCCTCCGTGCATCCCGAGACATCGAATATCTTGGTAATTTGCTTGACCCATGTTTTCGCCTTGATCGGATCGGCTTTCAATAAATTCTAGTGGTCCTGACTCCTTGAAGCTGCTTGCATTTGTGACGGCCAGCGCGTTCTTATCACTTCCTGCCAGTATTTTTCTACGAGTCTCCTAAATGCGATTTTGCATGAGCTAAAAAAGCTCTAAACATTCCATCATTCATCGTTTGCTCGGTAGTGTTGTTTACGGGAGGAATATTATTGCCTTCTGTTATACGTTCTCTGGTTTGTGACTAAAGGTTGTTCCACAGTCTCATACACTCCATTATTAGCGTTCTCGGTGACCGTTCTTAAATCTTGCCATAAAGCAAGGTTAATTAAACAAATTAACATATCATACACATAATATCCCTATATTATGACCCACTAATAAATAAGCTTAGATAGGACACACTAGTGAAGGATTTACTCATCTCTCCCCTCTAGTTTTATTCCCCGATCTCATGAGAGACCGTATCCTAAGCTACGATACCAATTGTGGCGCCCCCAAAATAGGTATCTGACACCCATTACGAGTTACTTAAATACGTGAGTGCAAAAGCAACCACAACCCGATAATACTGATTGTCGTGCAAAAATCGACAACACATATCTTGTGAGTTTGAATACAAATATAGTCTAATAGAGTATCTGAACTCAAAAAGAGTCCTCATTACAATTATTGATACACTTTATTTTACAAAATAGTGAGGACTACTAATATATTTATCTGAACCATCACTCCATTACCCATTTAGTTCTGCTTCATGTTCTCACCTCACGAGAGAGAAAAATGGAACAAAAGGAAAAGCGTGAGCTCGACTAGCCCGATAAAGAATATTATGACTAAGATAATATACAACAATTTATCATTAGTCTTGAGCGGGGAAAAATTTGATAAAATATAATGACAACAAGTTTTAGATCAACAAATTGCGTGATGAAACAACAATCCATTAGAAGAGTCAGTAGAAAGAATTTTACTATCTTCTAAGATTTAAAAGTCCATCATCGATAATTTATCCTTGTAACATCAATCGATATACATCTTGAATCAAATATTCATCTTTTCACTCTGAGACCGAAGATATTCATTTGTATCACCGGTTAGTCGTATTCATCTCAACACACTTTCATCTTTTTGCTACGGGTTTAAAGATATTCATCGATTAATCATTCATCTTTGATTTACTTCGGGCGAAGATATTGATAATATCATCATTTAGGGTGGAGGAAGATGAAAAATATTTTAAAGAAGCGAATCCGGTGAAGCGGAAGGACAAATATTATGGATTCATATTTTGATCTATCAAGTTCAATAATATTCCATAATAAACTATAGTGGAGTGAAATTGAGAATAAAGATCAAAGCATGGATTAAATTTCAAGAATAAGGGTCTGACGAGATAACTTGGAAGAAAAAAATATTTTTTTTTTCTTTTGTGAAACGATGCAAGTGAACGATAAATGTGAAGCGACATTAGCGTGAAGCGATTGCTCGTGAAACGATGCCAGTCATGAAAAGTTCCAAATTTGATAAAAGTTCTAACGATAATCACATGAAATGATATTAGATGAAACAAAATTTCTAATCATTTGAGGAATTATAGAAGCAATACTTACCATAGTAAGTTCAAATTTAAGAATATGAAATGAAATAATATCCTTCCATACTATGGAGTATGAAAAAAAAATATTTCTTACAGTATTGAAATAAAATAATATCCTTTACCTTGGTAGAAAGCTGGATTTATTTGGAATATCGGATATTATTTTGAGAAAATCTTGCGAGAAAACTTACTCAAAATATTCTTATACTTAAGAAAATTACTCACAATCTTATAGAATAAAATTTACGAATTTAGAAATGGTGTGATGAGGAAGGAGGGTTACCCCTATTTATAGCAACGGAAGGAGAAATAAACTACTCTTGAATTTCTTTTACGCTTGAACTTTTGCCTAACTCCTCTTATTTTTCCATAGCTTAGGACCCACTCTTTGAAATCAAGCTTTGAAAAGTCTTTCTTTGGAGCATCATTACATACTAACTTAACGAAATTATCAAATAGGTGAGGGTCCACAAAAGTTAAGCAATATCATTTACTGATAAAATACTGACCATTCCCAACAACTATAATAATACTAATACGAAGTATTCAAATGCATTTTTAATCACATGCTTTATATATTATAATAATGCTATTATTAAACAATTATAATATACAATAATAATGTATATGAATGAATATTTTATTAGAGAAAAATAATTGTAATTCCACGAGAAAAAATGCCAAACTTTCAACAATTATTTCATGCTAAAATTCCTTCATTTTTAACCGCATAAAATAAATAAATCCATCATTTATATCCACATCAAATAAATATTTTCTTATCATATAAATCGATAATTAATTATTCACAAATAATATTCGAGAATCCGCAATTATGACAACAGGTAGTTCCCGAGGAAAGGGGCTTTCGATAAGGATTTCTCTTCTTGGCGGCCATGATTAGGTGACAAACCTCTCCTTGACAAAACTTTCTAGACATTGCCGATAATATTATCTAATAATATTATTCAAATAATATGAATTATTGATGCGATAATGAAAAATTTGTGCGGTGATAATTATTGAAACAACAATAATATAAAATATCATCATGACAATTATTGAATCGATAAAACAAAATATTGAACATTAATTATTAGTGTAACAATTATTGATAAGTAGTGTATCTTCTTACGTAAGAATCGATAATTCAACAATCTTATCAATACCTATTATAGAACTACTGGTAGATTATTTATAAAAACTTCGAATTTATCGTTTTCTTCATCCAGGCAGTTATTACATTATGGGGCCCTGAATGGCTAACTTGCAGTCATACGAATATTCTCAAACAAAAAGAATATTCCACGACCAAACGAATATTCCCAAATGACAATGATTATTTTATAACCACTTGCTTATTTTGCAAAATTTGCACATTTCTCCCATAACAAAATATTATATCAATTTAACACCTTATTATTCACAATAATAATTAGAGGAAATTCGATTTTATTTATAATAAGTTGAGGTCTTACAATTTAGAAGTTTTCTTTCACTTTCAGTAACTTGTTGAACCGAAAAATATTTTTGAATTTTGTGGGTATATTCAACGCAAACCCTCACGAGACCCGATTAGTCCACTTAGGGTAACCTTGGGGTTTAAAGACTATTGCATCTTAAGTGCAATCGTGTTTCCTCTGAAAATTGGATAGTATAAATTTTTTTTATTTTTATTTTTACTCGAGGGATGAGCAAAAGCTAAGTATGAGGGTATTTAGTGTAATTTGTTGGGATTACATAATAATTGGAATCAAAAACTTAATGTGTTAAAAAATGTCTTGCAAGTGCGAGGTGTCGAATTGAAGAAGCCCGGCAATGCAATTCGAACCCACATAGACTAGATTAATTTTAATGTTTCTTTAATATCTATTTTAGGCAAATTAGAAATAAAGATTGAGAATTGATTAACTAGGATACGAAAACTAATAATGAGGAAACAATCTAGGAATCAGAATCCATTAAATAATAAACATAACATATAATTGATCTCTTACAATTTTATAACTCAACTATGATTTTGATCTCACTTCCCTTTAATTTACCAATTTTACAATCAGCGTGAGCAAGCATAGACTATGAAAATTTAAAGATTAACTTCTGACCCATTAAAACTTCTTTGAGCGATCATGAATTATGAAAAACTCATATCTTAACAATAATTTATGAAACCTCTTAATTAATTTAAAATCACATAAGAACTATAAAATGAATGTATTTGATAGCGAAACATGAAAGCGAAATCAATTAAACATAAAAGCATAAATAATAGAAGATATGAAAAATGTTATCATGGATAATTATGTAATTTCATCTTCATCCTAGATTAAAGAAATTAACCGAGACATGAAAATAATTAAACTAACTAAAATAAAGAAGAAGTAAAAGATGAAAATAAATAAAGAAAACTCTATTTAATTAACAATAATCGGCGAATGTACAATGAAGAAGTAATTTAATCTACTCCTACTCTTAACCTAAACTAATCTGATACCTAATACTCATTCTCTAAAAACAAGAGAAATATTTATAGGAAAAATAAATGTGTGTCCTAATTTAGATTCATTGAATTTAGACACTTTTATTCCTTTTTCCTTCTCTTTCTTTTTTGACTTGATCTCACATATGGGAATCCTCTAAGAGTCCTTTTCCATCTATAAAAGTTGGATATAAATCATTTATTTGCTCCCCGGGGAAAAATAAATATTATTTTTATAAAATAAAATAAAATGTATTAGTTAAATAAAATAAGCATGTTTTTTAAAACCGATAAAACAAGCATATAAAATAATAAATAAGGGAATATTAAAATGTATTTATTATGTATACATCAAATACCCCCATACTTAGCTTTTACTCGTCCTGAAAGTAAATAAAAATAAAACAAAAATTATACTACCCCATTTTTAAACAAGCTTTTAAACCCCAGAGTTACTCCAAGTGAGCGAGTTGTGTCTCGTGAGAGTTTGTAGTGAATATACCCACAAAATTTAAAAATATTTTTTGGTTCAACAAGTTACGAAATTGAAAGGATACTTCTAAATATTCATGGGCATTATACATAAGCAAAATTAAATTCAAAATCATACTTTCCTTATCAAAATACTTAATATTCATTTTAGACGACATCTTTCATAAAATTAATTTCATGTGATGCATGCATGTGTATATGATATAACTCTTAGTAGAGATTTTTACCATGAAAATAAGCAAACTCGATTTCCTTTTTCTTCTTTTTTTATCTTTTTCTTTTATTTTTCATTTTTTTTATTTTTTTCTTGACTTATGCAATGTCTCATTTTCCTAGATTTTTCAAAGTTACTCATGCAGCGAGCGTTGGACCAATGACTCCCAAACTAGTTGACTTTAGGGCACTTGGGTGTAGAGATACCCTAAGGGCTTACTAACTTTCGAGTAACAAAGGCCACAAAATTAGACTAGTCAAGCTATTTTTATCCATCGTACTTTTTCAGCGTGAATATCGATGCTTTTTGAGGCTTGGATACCCAATTATTTAGATTCGATGGACATTGAAACGATTTATTTATTTATTTTTTTTAACTTTTTCAAATTTTTCTTGAAATTACTCGAATCAAAGTTTTATACCACAACTAAAATTAGTGCAAGCGTGAAGTGCAAAAATGCTTGTGAAATCATTTTTAATCTAGATGGTGTTTGAACTAAGATTTCGTATCAATCAAAAGTTCGAGAGTTCTAAATCTTTTAATCTTACTCATGAATTTTTAACTCCACGGACACTTATTAGAATAAATTCAATCCATAAAAAGTCGAACAAAATTTTTGATTTTTTTAACTCTATTTTCTAAAAAAATCTAATCTGATAATACAAACACGAGAGGTTTAACGTAGATGCAGCCAAGCTAAAAAGTGGCTTGTTAACAAGCCTCCTTATATATATATATATATATATATATATATATATATATATATATATATATATGGCTCGTTCTCCGTGAATGGAGGGAGTGAACTAAAGCGAACCGGTATAGCGGCGATTTTTTTAAAATAGCATAACCTGGCAACTTTCATGTTATAGTGACGAAAAAAACCGTCGTTATAAGCCGATTAGTTCTTAGTTAAGCTCCTTTCGGTTCATTTGGAAAAGAACGATGATATATATACATATATTAAATGAAGTGGTTGTGAGGTAAAATAATCTAAAAAGAGTATTTTATTACTTTTTGCACAAAAGATCTAACAATCAAACAAGTCATTCACTCATGGTGGGAAAGCGAACTTTACTTATCCTTAAATTAGATGTAAAAAGAAAATTCTATAATTTTTAAATCACAAGTATTACATGACATGAGAGCTTTTTAATCACAAGTGAAGAAATAAAATTATATATATATAAATCATATATAATAAATTGCATTTTACACATTATTGAAGAATTGATATTTTTCATACGTAAAATATTAATTTATAATGTCATTCTCGCATGAATAATAAATACAGTCTACTCATAAACTTGTAGGACTAATGTGTTCACTTTTGAAAATATCATTTCTTTAATTTATTTTTACAATACGATGTTTCACAAGAATCTCCTTATATAAATAATAAATCACATTCATGTGAAAAGTAAAATTTATCATTTTCACTTGTGAAACGTTAATTATTTAAACTAGGACTGGGCAAGTAACCAAATTAGAACCGAAATCGAATCAAAAATCGCACGAACCACACCAATTAAAACCGCACCAACAGTTCCGGTGTATGTGGCAATTTTAGGTGGGTTGAATAACTAAATTTACGGTTCCGATTTGGTTACTAGTCAAAATTGTACACATAAAACAGAAATCGCACCATGTGTGTGTATGTATGTATTATCTCTAGTAAATTCTAAAATTACTTTTCACTTGAACACGTTCAGAAAAAACCTTAGTCTTGCATTATCATTTTTTCACTAATTGAAAGAAAGTGGTTAGAGGTTATAGAGTCAAAAATTAAGCATTTGGGTTTTAAAATTTTGGATTTGTTTGATGCGTTACTGGAGGGGC
The DNA here is from genome assembly GCA_020205615.1 of Panax quinquefolius. Taxonomy (NCBI): domain Eukaryota; kingdom Viridiplantae; phylum Streptophyta; class Magnoliopsida; order Apiales; family Araliaceae; genus Panax; species Panax quinquefolius. The sequence continues at coordinate 37,497,048 of CM035160.1, forward strand.
TTATAGCTGATGGGCCAAATTCGTTGGTTCGAGCACTTGATACATTGGTTAAGGTCTATGTTATATTATTAATAGTCTAATAGATTATTTTTCAAATTAGAGTGCGATTAGGATTATATTCTATAAGTCCCTCTCGCAATATATAAGATAAAATTTCATTCTATCTCTAATATATACTTTTAATTTTTTGAGGCAACTAGATAAACCTTCTTACTTGTTATCGAATATATAATCTCCGTTATTTTTTATATAGCGTATGTTTTAGTTTTAAAGCATCATTCTTTATTATAAACTAAAATTATTTTATGTGTCTCACTATTCATGATTTGATGGTGAGTTTTGTGGCGCCCCCAAAATAGGTATACAACACCCATTACGAGTCGCCAAATACATGATGCGAGAAAGCAAACTATAACTTCAATAATCTGATTGTCGTGCAAAATATGACAACACACATCTTTGTGAGTTTAAATACAAATATTGTCTTACAGACAATATCCACACTCAAATAAGTCCTCATTACAATTATTCAAATAGTATTTTGCGAAATAGTGAGGGCTGCTAAAACATCTTTCTAGAACCATCACTCCATACCCAAGCTAGATCTGCTATGTTCTCACATCACGAGAAGAAAAATGGAACAAAAAGGAAAAGGGTGAGCTCAACTAGCCCGGTAAAGAATATTATGACTAAGATAATATACAACAATTTATCATTAGTCTCAGCGGGAAAAATCGATAAAATATAATAGACAACAAGTTTTAGATCAACAATTTGCAGCGGAAGCTTGACAATCCATTAGAAGAGTCAGTAGAGAAAGAATTCCACTATCTTTAATATTTAAAAGTCCATCATCAATATTTTATCCACTGTAACAACAATCGATATACATCTTTAATCAAATATTCATCTTTGCACTTTATAGGCAAAGATATTCATTTATATCACCGGTTGGTCGTGTTCATCTCAACATTTTATTTATCTTTTGCCTACTGGGCAAAGATATTCATTAAGTAATCATTCATCTTTTACTTTCTGAGCCAAAGATATTCGATAATATCATCATTTAGGGTAGAGGATGATGAAAAATATTTAAAAGAAACGAATCCGATTGAAACAAAATAACAAATATTAGATATTAAGTATTACGGTTTATCCAAGATCAATAATACTCCATAATACTTAGATTTTGAACCAAAATTCAAGAATAAAGATCAAAACATGGATACAATCAAAGATGGTAACCATAATAGACATCTTGGACAAAAAGGAGAAAATTTCATTTTTCGGTGAATAGTGTCGTATTCGTGAATAGTGCTGTATACGTGAATAATGTCGTATACGTGAATAGTAACTCCGATACAAAAGGTTCCAAATTTGATAAAAAGTTCAAACCAATATTTCGGCATAATGATATTGAAGAAAATAATATCATTTAAGAAGAAATAACATCCATTACCTCAAAATAATAGTTCTTCTGATTGGAATATCGGTGTAAGGCTAAATGAACTTGCACTGATAAATAGAAACACACAAAGTATCTAAATACTCATAAAATACGCTCGATAATATAGAGAGAGAAAGCTTATATTTCTGGTGTGATTTTCAATTCTAACTTAGCCCTCTATTTATAGGAAAATGTTAGCAGCAGCAGGCAGACTTGACTGCCTTTACGATGGCTTTACCTACTACTATTGCCACCCACCACATTTAAAATAAAATTCAGCACATTTCTTCACCAATCACAAAGTGGGGTCCACTCAATTCTAAATTTTCCACCCAAAATCATTTATAAACCTAATTTACGAATGGGACACCTCTTAAAATTCATAACAAATTATCGTTCATTTTAACGGTTCAAAATTTGTGGACATATACTCAACTTATATATGTATAACATATCCAAAAATCACAATGATCGATGGTGGGATCAAAATTATAACTCACCTTGATATATCTCAAAACAATGGTTTGATCTTTTAATACCTCCAATCAAACAAAATCTTGATAAAACACCTCCGTATTAACTCCTTGATGTTAACCACAATAAATATATCAACATTTATATCCACATAAATAAATATTTCCTTATAATATGAATTAATAATTAATTACATTTATGACAACGGTAGTTCGGAAAGGGGGCTTTCCGATAAGGATTTCTCCTTCTTGGTGGCGCAATTAGGTGACCAAACATCTCATGTGAACTTTTAGACATTGCGATAATGTTATCTAATAATATTATTCAAATAATATGAATTATTGATCGATAATGGGAAATCTTAATGCGGTGACAATTATTAAAACAACAATAATATAAAATATCAATATGACAATTATTGAATCAATAAAATAAAATATTGAGCGATAACTCTTTGTAACAATTATTGAGTAGTGCCTTTTATGTAAGGATCGATAATTCAACAATCTTTATGTAATACTGGTAAGGTGCTACTCTTGCAACCACCACTGGTATTACTATATTTTAACCACCGGGTATTCAACGGTGTTAACTTGGTAACAACTTCTGTTGTTATTTATAAAAACTCAAAATTTCATTTTCTTCATCAAATGATGAATTACTGTTATGGGGCCCCTAAATGATCGCATCGTCGATACGAATATTCCCAAACAACAAGAATATTCCACGACCAAACGAATATTTCAGAACAACAATGAATATTTTATAACCACTTTGCTTATTTTGCAAAATTTGCACATTTCACCCATAACTAAAGTATTATATCAAATTAACTCCATATTATTTCAAGATAATAAATAGAGAAAATTTAATTTTATTTATAATAAGTTGGGGTCTTACAACCTCCCTCCTTATGAAATTTTCGTCCTCGAAATTCACGTACGTCTTGGTGTTTTGAAAAGGTGAGGGTACCTCGCTTTCATTTACGATTCAACTCCCGGTCATTTCCTCGATAACATGGTTCCTCCACAAAATCTTAACTTACGGTATAACCTTGAGTGCGTAAGACATGCTCTTTCTATCCAACATCTTAACGGGTACCTCCTCGTACGTTAAATCTTGACTATCTTGTGCGGTTCTAAGCTTAATAATGTGGTCAAGGGTCTTTCACATATTCTGAAGCATAGATATGTGGAAAACATTGTGAACACGTAGACATACTTGGAGGTAATCTTGAGTCTATAGGCCACATTTCCTATTAGGTCAAGAATCTCAAATGGACCAACAAATCGTGGATTGAGCTTTCCTCTCTTCCCAAATCTTGTAACTCCCTTCCATGGAGCAATACATGCTTGATACATGATCTCGATATTAAATTCACGTCCTTTTCTATGAAGATCGCATAACTCTTTTGTCGATCTTGTCTTGGTTTGTATATCGTTATCGAATCGTTTGGATCTTCTCTTGTAGTTATGCGTACCAATTCTGGTCCCAACAATGTTGCTTCACCCACCTCATCCCGGCATCTTTGGAAGCGACATTTTCTTCCATCTGGCGCCTCGAATGAAGCCATTGCTATGCTTGCTTGATAACTATTATTGTTGGACAATTCCACCGATGGTAGGTACTTATCCAACTCCCTTTGAAATCTAGGACATGAGTCCTAATAGATCTTGAGTTTGAATAGTCATCTCGATTGTCCATCCGTTTGAGGATGATATCTTTGGCCGAATAGTAAATCCGTGCCCGTAGCTTTACGTAAGCTAACCCAAAATTGTGAAGTGAATCTTGGGTCGTGATCCGAAACTATGGATACTAGCATGCCATGCGATCTTACAATCTCATTCCGTATACATCTGAGCAAGGCGTTCGAGGAATAAGTCTCACGTGTCGGCAAGAAATGAAGCGGACTTGGTTAATCTATCAATAATAACCCAAATCGCATATATGCCTTGAGAAACTTTGGGAAGACACATAACGAAATCCATGGTAATGTGTTCCACTTCCATTTTAGAATCTCAGTGGTTGTAATGGACCCTTTGGCACTTGATGCTCGCATTTACGTTGACGGGATAAACACCTCGAGATAAACTCTACGATCTCTCTCTTCATATTGTTCCACCAAAATGTATGTCGAAGATCATGAAACATTTTGGTACTTCCAGGATGGATTAAAAACGGGGTGTTGTGTGCCTCCATCATGATTCTATGCTTCAAGTAAGAATCGTTAGGAACGCAAAGTCTAGAGTTGACTCGAAGTATTCCTTCTTCATCGATTCTTGCTTCTGGAATAGCACTTTCTTGCACTTTCTTCTTCATACGCATTAGCTTCATGTCTGTAGCTTGAGCAGCTTTAACTTTATCGATTAAAGTCGGTTCTACTCGTATGTTTGATATCATCACTTGGGTACTTGGAGCCTTCATCTCTATCTCCATCCTTTGCAAGTCATACAAAATGGACCTTTGTGTTAACAACATTGCACTCGTACTCGCATATGATCTTCTACTCAATGCATCAGCTACCACGTTTGTTTTTCCAAGATGATATTGGATGGTATAATCGTAATCTTTCAACAGCTCAAGCCAACTTTGTTGCCGCATGTTAAGTTCTTTTTGGGTGAAGAAATATTTGAGGCTTTTATGATCCGTATAGATCTCCATTTTCTCCCCATACGGTAGTGTCTCCAGATTTTCAGCAGCAGCTTGGATTACGCTTGACTCTAGATCATAAGTAAGATAATTCCTCTCATATTATTTGAGTTACGTGAGGCATAAGCTATGATTTTCCCCATGTTGCATGAGAACACATCCTAAGCCTTTGCTGAAGCATCGATGTATATAACAAATCCATCCGAACGGATGGTATTTCCGGCAGCAGTGTCGAAATGAGTCTCCTCTTGAGTTCTTGGAAACTCTTCTCATGATCCTCGCTCCAACCAAATTTTGTATCTTTCTGATTCAATTTGAGTTAATCTGAATAGCGATTCAAGAAAATCCTTCCATGAATCTCAGATAGTAACCGGCTAAGCCCGAAAGCTACGTACTTGATCATTGACTTTGGTTGCTCCTAACTTTGTATGGCTTCGATCTTGGTCGGGAATTCGACGGATACTCCATGTTTTGACACCACGTGCCCAAGGAATGCTACTTCCTTGAGGCGAACTCGCATTTCTTGACTTGGCATATAGCTTGTTTTCACGAAGCATTTGAAGTATCGACTCAAATGGTGCTCATGATCTTCACGGCTTTTGGAATAGATGAGGATGTCATCAATAAAAACAACAACGAAGCGATCCAAATATTCTTGAATACGGTTCATCATATCCATGAAAGCGGCGGGAGCATTAGTCAATCCAAAAGACATGACTAAGAATTCATAATGCCCGTCTGGGAGTTAAGGCGGTCTTTGGAATATCCTCGGTTTTAATCTTGGTGATGATATCGAGCGAAGATCGATCTTTGAAAAGAATTGTGCTCCTCTTATTTGGTCAAACAGGTCATCAATACGAGGTGGCGGATACTATTCTTGATGGTGACATGGTTTGATTCTCAGTAGTCAATACAAAGTCGCATACTCCGTCTTTCTTCTTCTACGAATAAAATAGGAGCACCCGAGGAGATGTCTTAGGGCCGAATGAAACCGATGTCTAACAATTCACGTAGTTGAACTTTTAACTCCACGAAGTTCAATAGGAGCCATTCGATATGGAGTTTTGAAATGGGTTTTGTGCAGATTCAAGGTCAATAAAGAATTCAACATCACGTTACGGGGTAGGAGGGAAGTTCTTGAAATATATCGGGAAATTCTCTAACAATGCGAAATATTATTCAAATCGACTTGTCTTTGTTCAAATCCATAACATGGGCTAAGAAAGCTTGACATCCATTTTTAATAAGCGAATAGTTATTTGAATTCATTATGACAGGTTAGTTAGGAATATGAAAACTAACAACTTTACGAAAACAATCAATTTTGGCATGATGAGTGGTTAACCAATCAATTCCTAAATCACATCAAAAGCAAGTATCTTTAAAGAGATAAGATCATGGCGGTAATGTGGTAGTGCCAACTTAGATTAAGCAAGATTTATAAGCGGTGGGCGTAGCGAAAGTTTCTCCTAATTGAGTCTCCATTGATAAATCAAAGTCTAATTTCTCGAGTCGAGTTTAAGCGTTGAGCACAAGCGGAGAGATAAATGAATGGGTAGAACCTAGGTATCTAGTAAGGTATAAACTTACATAAAAATTCAAGATTAGCTTACCCGTGATCACCTCGTTCGGGTTTCTCGGCGTTTTGCCAATCACGACAAACGCTTTTCTTGGAACCAGCCGATTTTGACTTATCCAGGATAGCCTTTGGAGTTATCATCCCTGCTGAACTTTGTTTTGCTATAGAACAATCTCGAGCTATATGGCCCTCCTTTCCATAGTTATAACATACCTTGGATTGTTGTGGGCAGTTTGGGCTGATATGTCCCTCTTTCCCGCATTTGTAACAAACGACCGGTGCTCGTTCTCCTCCCCCAAAGCAGTTGATGTTTGTCTTTGGACGTCTTCACGTTATCATTGTTGTACCTTCTCTTTTTGAAATATCCTCCCGAGCTTGCTCCTTCTATTATCACGGCCCACGATTACCACGAGTGGTTACCGCTTTTGTCTGAATGCTTTCCTCCCCTTTGGTTTTTATTGCTCGATGGTTGTCCGCCGGTATGACCACAGTTGTGGTCCCTCGGTTGCACATACTCATTATCTCACTCTAATAATTGAGCCATGTTTATAACATCCGAATATAAAGAAAATTTATGAGATATAAGATATCTTAGAATCTAGGGCTTTAGACCTCTCGAAACATCCTCGTCTATTCGTTCCTCATTTTCGACCAAATGAGGTGCAAACACAGATAACTCGCAAACTTCGCCTCGTCTTTGAGACAAACATATTGTTTTGTTCTAGTCGATAAACTCTACCTCTTTCATATGACCGAATACTTTCGGGAAAGTACTTGTCATTGAGCAGATTTCTAAAACGTTTCCCAAAGACGTGTTGAGTGCGGCGGTCAGTGTACGCTTCACAGACTCCCACCGGTGATACGCCTCATCGCGGAACATAAAGGTGGCGTGAATGGAACCTTCTGTTCCTCCATGCATCCCAAGACATCGAATATCTTGGTAATTTGTTTGACCCACGTTTTTTCGCCTTGATGGGATCCGGCTTTCCAATAAATTACGGTGGTCCAAACTCCTTGAAGCTAGCTTGCTTGGTTGTGATGAATGGCAGCGTTGCTATCACTTCCACCGTATTTTATACACGAGTCTCCCACATCGATTTTGCATGAAGCGTAAAAAGCTCTAAACATTCCATCATTCATCGTTTGCTCGGTAGTGTTGTTATAGGGAGAATATTGCCTTCTGTTATGCGTTCTCATGGTTTGTGACTAAAGGTTGTTCCACGGTCTCATACACTCCATTGTTAGCGTTCTCGTGACCATTCTTAAATCGCCATAAAACAGGGTTAATTAAACAAATTAACATATCACGTAATATTCATATATTATGGCGACCAACAAATAAGCTTAGTTAGGACACCTTAGCGAAGGATTTACTCATCTCTCCCCTCCTAGTTATATTCCCGATCTCCGCCGGAGACCATATCCCTAAGCTTTGATACTAAGCTGATGCCCCCAAAATAGGTATCTGACACCCATTACGAGTGCCAAATACATGGTATAGAAAGCGAAACTATAACTTCAATAATACTGATTGTCGTGCAAAATCGACAACACATCTTTGTGAGTTTAAATACAAATATTGTCTTCTCAGCAATATCCACACTCAAATAAGTCCTCATTACAATTATTCAAACACTATTTTACGAAATAGTGAGGACTACTAAAACATCTTTCTAAAACCATCACTTTATACCCGACTATATCATGTTATGTTCTCACCTCCACGAAGAAAAAATGGAACAAAAAGGAAAAGGGTGATCTCAACTAGCCCGATAAAGAATATTATGACTAAGATAATATACAACAATTTATCATTAGTCTTCAAGAGGGAAAATCGATAAAATATAATAGACAACAAGTTTTAGATCAACAAGCTGCGGTGAAGCAGCGATCCATTAGAATAGTCAAGAGAAAAGAATTCCACTATCTTCTAAGATTTAAAAGTTCATCGTTAATATTTTATCCCTATAGCAAAAATCAATATACATCTTTAATCAAATATTCATCTTTGCCTTCTGGGCGCCAAAGATATTCATTTGTATCACGAGTTAAGTCATATTCATCTCAACACCGTTCATCTTTTTTGCACTACAGCCAAAGATATTCATTAGGTAATCATTCATCTTTGCTACACAGGCCAAAAATATTCGATAATATCATCATTTAGGAATGAGACGATGAAAAATATTTGAAAGAGCGAATCCGATTGAAACAAAATAACAAATATTAGATATTAAGTATTACGGTTTATCCAAGATCAATAATACTCCATAATAAGCGATCTTGAAGCAAAATTCAAGAATAAAGATCAAAACATGGATACTGATCAAAGATAGTAACCATAATAGACATCTTGGACAAAAAGAAAAAAATTCATTTTTTAGGTGAATAGATGCGATGATTAAGTGAATCTGCCAGTATCACGTGAATAGTGTAATAAGTATCGTGAATAGTAACCCGACACAAAAGTTCCAAATTTGATAAAAGTTTCAAACCACTATTTCGGCATAATGATATTAAAGAAAATAATATCATTTAAGAAGAAATAACATCCACTTTACTCAAAAATACAAAGATGCCGATTGGAATATCGGTATAAAAGGTGAAGGAACTTGCGATAAATAGAAACTCACAAAGTATCTAAATACTCATAAAATACACTCGATAATATAGAGAGAAGAGAAAGCTTATATTTACGGTGTGGTTTTAATTCTAACCCAGCCCTCTATTTATAGGAAAATATTAGCACTTGTGAAAGCAGAGACTTGACACTACACGATGGCTTTACCTCGCTACTATTGCCACCCACCACATTTGAAATAAAATTTAGCACATTTCTTCACCAACCACAAGTGGGGTCCACTCAATTCTAGAATTTTCCACAAAATTATTTATAAACCTAATTTCCGAATCAATCACCTCTTAAAATTCATAACAAATTATCGTTCATTTTAACGATTCAAAATTTGTGGACATATACTCAACTTATATATGTATAATATATCTAAAAATCACAACGATCTAATTGTAGGATCAAAAATTATAACTCACGCAATATATCTAAAGAAACCTTTGGTTTGATCTTTTAATACCTCAATCCGGCTAAAAATCTTTGAAAAAATACCTCAACATTAACTCCTTCATTTTAACCACAATTAATATATCCAACATTTATATCCACATAAAATAAATATTTCCATATCATATGAATCAATAATTAATTATTCACAAATAATATTACAAAATCACATTTATGACAACCAGGCCTTCCCAGAAAAGAGGGGTGTAAGACCCCGAATTTTATGAAATAAAAGTATTCAATTTTTCTATTCAGTAAATGGTTAAATTGATAAAAGTTAAAGTTAAGGGTGATATATGAAAAATTTTTTTCAAAATACGCATGGGGTATAAAGTATTCATTGTTGTCGGGGAATATTCGTTTGGTCAGTGGAATATTCTTTACGTCCGGAGAATATTCAATACGACCCGCCTTGATCATTTATGGGCCCCATAATGAGAATAAGCGTGGGATGGAGAAAAGCGACAAATTTGAGTTTTTATAAATAACGGCGTAATCAAGTACTGAATTAACACTTGTTGGAATAACCGATTGGTAAAGTAAAGTAATCACGCATTTTTGCACAAGATGACACCTGTATTAAGACAAGATTTTTTTTCAATTATTGATTCTTACGTGAGAAGGCACTACTCAATAATTGTTACTGATGATCTTTATTCAATATTTTATTTTATTGATTCAATAATTCTTCGTGTTGATATTTTATATTATTGTTGTTCAATAATTATCAACGCATGATATTTCCCATTATCGGATCAATAATTCATATTATTTGAATAATATTATTAGATAGCATTATTGGCAATGTCTAGAAAGTTCATCAAGGAGAGGTTTGGTCACCTAATTCATGGCGATGAAGGAGAAATTCTTATTGGAAAGGCCCCTCTTTCGGAAGCACTGGTCATCATAAATGTGATTCGTAATATTATTTGTGAATAATTAATTATTGATTCATATGATAAGAAAATATTTATTTGATGTGGATATAAATGATGGATTTATTTATGTGGTTATAAGTGAAGGAATTAATGATGAGGTGTTTTATCAAGATTTGTCGAAATGGAGAACAGAATATGGGATTTTCGAAAAATTAGTTTATTACTTGATTTTGTAAAATCCATAACTCTTTTGTGTATAATGAGTTAAGAGATGAGCCATATATCAAAAGAAAGCCCTAGAAGTAAGCTAATCTGTAGAAATTTGAATCACCCAAAAATTCTTTGTAGATATTTCGTGGTGAAATTTTGAATGAAAGCTGGTTAGAAGGACTAATAGTCAAGAAAAATCGTTGTTCTTCACTATATTGCGTGAGTTATAAATTTTGATCCGACCGTTGGATCGTTGTAATTTTTGGATATGTTATACATATATAAGTTGAGTATATGTCCACAAATTTTGAACCGTTAAAATGAGCGTATGATTTGTTATGAATTTTAAGAGGTAAAGCGATTTAAATTAGGTTTTGGTGGAAAATTCTAGAATTGAGTGGGCCCCACTCTTGGTTGTTGGGGAAGATGGCTGATTTTTGGTGGGTGGAATAGTAGCGAGTGTAAAGCCATCGTGCAAGAAAGTCAAGTCTGCTTCAAGTGGCTAACATTTTCCTATAAATAGAGGGCTAAGTTAGAATTGAAAATCACACCGAAACAAAGTTTTCTCTCTTTCTCTCTAGATTATTGAGTGTAATTTGTGAGTATTTAGATACTTGGTGAGTTGATATTCATCGGTGCAAGTTTCCTTGACGTCATATCAGATATCTTTGTCGAAGTAAGTGCTCTTTTGAGGTAAGGGATAGTAAGGGATATTATTTTTTTGTAATGATATTATTTCTTGATATCATTATCTTTGAAATGTTAGTTGGAACTTTTTATCAAATTTGAAACTTTTTTATGTCGGGGTTACTATTCATGAGTTCTTATTCACGAGTTACTATTCATGAGTTACTATTCACGAGTTCTTATTCATGGGTTACTATTCACGAGATTCTTATTCATGAGTTCTTATTTACGAGTTACTATTCAATGGGTTACTATTCATGAGTTACTATTCATGAAGTTACTATTCATTCGCGGGTTACTATTCACGAGTTACTATTCATACAAAATTGGTTTCTTTTTCTAACTAAATTATCGTTGATTTATGAATCTTACTCTTGAAATTAAAACCATGTTTTGATTATATTGTTTTTTATATAACATTCTTATAACCCTAATGATGATATTTCTCTTTGACTTGAGTGTAAAGATGGGTAGATTATTGGTATGATCGTGACCATAGGTTCTCTTTGGCCGATGGTGCTAAAGTTGAATTGTTGGTATGATCATGACCATTGAATTTACAATTGAATATTTTAGCTTAAGTGCAAAGGTGAATTGATCAACATGGTTATAATTATTGTTATATAACTTCGAAATGATTATGTATTTCTTTGATATATGAATATCTTTGGCTCTACAGTGCAAAGATGACTGTTGTTGAATATCTTTTGCTTTGTAGTGCAAAGCAAAGATGAATTATTGATGAATATCTTTGGCTCGTAATGCAAAGATGACTGTTTGTTGAATATCTTTAGCTTTGTAGTGTAAAAATGAATGTTGATGAATATCTTTGGCCGTGGTGAAAAGATGAATTTATTAGTATGATTATGAGCAGAGGGCGTGATTTGGTATAACCATGATCTTTGATGTTTGAGGGTAAAGACAAGTGATGAAAATTATCTTTGTCTGGATGAGAAGAGAATTTAGAATCACAATTATGATTATGAGTTATTCATATGATTGTGGAAAAGAACTGTTGATTGATGTTACAGGATAAAATATTGTTGGTGGACTTTTAACGTGGAGAAGACAATAGACTTTATAGTCTATTTGACTCTTTTAATGGATTGCTCGTTCGTTCATTTGCAACTATGGTTGAAAAGTTTTATCATCTACCATATGTTCTAAATCTACGATTCATTACTTGATGAAGACTATTGATAATTTATTTATCTTTAGTCATAATATTCTTTCTTGAGCTAGTTGTGCTCACCCTTTTGTTTCACAATTCCTTTCTGTGTAATAAAAGTGTATGGAATGTTGGGTCGGCGGGGATAGCGATTGAGGGAATAGAGTGGTGAATACATAGATGTTGAGGTGAGGTGAATTTAACTTGGAATGGTGTTTTGTCATTATCATACAAGATGTCTAATGACATACAACCTCGTGTTATCATAAGACATGGTTGTGCTCATCCACTTTTGCGAGTATATTTACAAGCACTACCTATATAATCTTGGTGTTTGTTTGGAGTATAATACCCAATTAGAGATGAGTGGAGATAATGGTATGTCAAGAAAAGACTCACCATTGGGAAGAATATGATAGTAATCTTCTCATTTTTTTTGGAGTCTATTAGATTCAACCAAGGATAATTACGTGGCCATATGATATCTACCATAACCTAAAAGCATGGCCTCCCGTATACGAAGGTTTCCTTGAGCACTTCCCAAAGATTCTAATTTCTAAAAGCAGCTTTTTGGTATACCTTTATGTAAGGTGTCATGGTGACGTGTTATCCAAGTTGGTGTCGAGTTACATTTGGTATATATTGGTATCAAACTCACAAAGATATATGTGTTGTTGTATTTTGCCACGACAATTGTTGTAATAAAGTTGTAGTTATTTACGTACCATGTATTTAACGACTTCGAATAGGTTGGATGGAATGGACCTATTTTGGGGTTGTTACATTTGGTATCGAGCTTAGGGATATGATCTGGCGGAGATCGGGGAATAGAACTAGGAGGAGAGATGAGATGTAAATCCTTCGCTAGTGTGTCCTACCTAAGCTTATTTGTTGGTCGATCGTAAATATCGGGATATTAGGTGATATGTTAATTTGTTAAATTAACCCTTGTTTTGAAGTTGTATTTTAGAATGATATCTCGAAATACGGGAGATGAGCAATGGAGAAATCATGATGAGCGGGAAAGATGGAATCGAAATGAAAGCAAGGTATTCTCAACTCTTTGAAATACCAGTACGTAAATTTGAGGGACGAAATTTCATAAGGAGGAGATTGTAAGACCCCGAATTTTATGAAATAAAAGTATTCAATTTTTCTATTCTAAGTAAATGGTTAAATTGATAAAAGTTAAAGTTAAGGGTGATATATGAAAAAAAATTTCAAAATACATGAAGGTATAAAGTATTCATTGTTGTCGGGGAATATTCGTTTGGTCGTGGAATATTCTTTACGCTTTCGGAGAATATTAAATGCAGACGTAGCGATCATTTGTGGGCCCATATAATGAATAAGCGCCGGATGGAGAAAACGACAAATTTGAGTTTTATATAAATAAGGCGTAATCGTTCTGAATTAACCTTATTGGAATACCCGATTGGTAAAAAGTAAAATGTCGCATTTTTGCACAAATAGACACGGTATTAGACAAGATTTTTTTTCAATTATTGATTCTTACGTGAGAAGGCACTACTCAATAATTATTACAAAGTAATTCTTTGTTCAATATTTTATTTTATTGATTCAATAATTCTTTGTGTTGATATTTTATATTATTGTTGTTCAATAATTATCCTTTAAGATATTTTCCATTATCGGATCAATAATTCATATTATTTGAATAATATTATTAGATAGCATTATTGGCAATGTCTAGAAAGTTACGTCAGGAGAGGTTTGGTCACCTAATCATGGCGCCAAGAAGGAGAAATTCTTATTGGAAAGGCCCTCTTTCCGGAGGAGCGGCTGGTCATCATAAATGTGATTCGTAATATTATTTGTGAATAATTAATTATTGATTCATATGATAAGAAAATATTTATTTGATGTGGATATAAATGATGGATTTATTTATGTGGTTATAAGTGAAGGAATTAATGATGAGGTGTTTTTATCAAGTATTTGTCGAAATGGAGAAGCAGAATATGGGATTTTCGGAAAAATTAGTTTATTACTTGATTTTGTAAAATCCATAACTCTTTGTGTATAATGAGTTAAGAGATGAGCCATATATCAAAAAGAAAGCCCTAGAAGTAAGCTATCTGTAGAAATTTGAATCACCCAAAAATTCTTTGTAGATATTTCGTGGTGAAATTTTGAATGAAATCGTCAGAAGGACTAATAGTCCAAGAAAAATCGGTGTTCTTCACTATATTGCGTGAGTTATAAATTTTGATCCGACCGTTGGATCGTTGTAATTTTGGATATGTTATACATATATAAGTTGAGTATATGTCCACAAATTTTGAACCGTTAAAAATGAACGTATGATTTGTTATGAATTTTAAGAGGTAAATCGATTCGGAAATTAGGTTTTGGTGGAAAATTCTAGAATTGAGTGGGCCCCACTCTTGGTTGTTTGGGAAGATGGCTGATTTTTGGTGGGTGGAATAGTAGCGAGTAAAGCCATCGGTGTAGCGAGTCAAGTCTGCTTTGGCGGGCTAACATTTTCCTATAAATAGAGGCTAAGTTAGAATTGAAAATCACACGAGAAACAAAGTTTTTCTTCTCTCTCTAGATTATTGAGTGTAATTTGTGAGTATTTAGATACTTGGTGAGTTGATATTCATCGATCTGCAAGTTTCCTTCGTCATATCCGATATCCTGTCCGGAAGTCTTTGCTCTTTTGAGGTAAGGGATAGTAAGGGATATTATTTTTTGTAATGATATTATTTCTTGATATCATTATCTTGAAATGTTGATCTGAAGTTTTTATCAAATTTGAAACTTTTTCATGCTTCTGGGTTACTATTCATGAGTTACTATTCACGAGTTACTATTCATGAGTTACTATTCACGATTCTTATTCATGGGTTACTATTCACGAGTTACTATTAAGAGTTTCTTATTTACGGAGTTCTTATTCATGGAGTTACTATTCATGAGTTACTATTCATGAAGTTACTATTCATGGGTTACTATTCACGAGTTCTTATTCATGACAAAATTGGTTTCTTTTTCTAACTAAATTATCGTTGATTTTATGAATCTTACTCTTGAAATTAAAACCATGTTTTGATTATATTGTTTTTATATAACATTCTTATAACCCTAATGATGATATTTCTCTTTGACTTGAGTGTAAAGATGGGTAGATTATTGGTATGATCGTGACCATACAGGTTCTCTTTGGCCGATGAGTGCTAAAGTTGAATTGTTGGTGGTATGATCATGATTTGAATTCTGATTGAATATTTTTTAGCTTAAGTGCAAAGGTGAATTGATCAACATGGTTATAATTATTGTTATATAACCGAAATGATTATGTATTTCTTTGATATATGAATATCTTTGGCTCGTTGTGTGAAGATGATTTAATTTGTTGTTGAATATCTTTGCTTTTGTGCAAAGATGAATTATTGATGAATATCTTTGGCTCGTAATGCAAAGATGACTGTTGTTGAATATCTTTAGCTTTGTAGTGTAAAAATGAGCTGTTGATGAATATCTTTGGCCCGTGGTGAAAAGATGAATTTATTAGTATGATTATGAGCAAGGCGTGATTTGGTATAACCATGATCTTTGATGTTTGAGGTAAAGACAAGTGATGAAAATTATCTTTGTCTGGATGAGAAGAGAATTTAGAATCACAATTATGATTATGAGTTATTCATATGATTGTGGAAAAGAAGCTGTTGATTGATGTTACGAGGATAAAATATTGTTGGTGGACTTTTTAACGTGAGAAGACAATAGACTTTATAGTCTATTTGACTCTTTTAATGGATTGCTCGTTCACAAGAACTATGGTTGAAAAGTTTTATCATCTACCATATGTTCTAAATCTCGATTCATTCTTGATGAAGACTATTGATAATTTATTTATCTTTAGTCATAATATTCTTTCTCGAGCTAGTTGTGCTCACCCTTTGTTTCACAATTCCTTCGGAGTAATAAAAGTGTAATTTGGGTCGAATTGAGGCGGGATAGCGAGGGAATAGAGTGGTGGTCATAGATGTTGAGGTGAGGTGAATTTAACTTGGAATGGTGTTTTGTCATTATCATACAAGATGTCTAATGACATACTGACCTCGTGTTATCATAAGACATGGTTGTGCTCATCCACTTGCACGAGTATATTTACAAGCACTACCTATATAATCTTGGTGTTTGTTTGGAGTATAATACCCAATTAGAGGCAGTGGAGATAATGGTATGTCGAAAAGACTCACCATTGGGAAGAATATGATAGTAATCTTCTCATTTTTCTTTGGAGTCTATTAGGTCAACCAAGGATAATTACGTGGCCATATGATATCTACCATAACCTAAAAGCATGGCCTCCCGTATACGAAGGTTTCCTTGAGCACTTCCCAAAGATTCTAATTTCTAAAGCAGGGTTTTGATTGTACCTTTATGTAAGGTGTCATGGTGACGTGTTATCCAAGTTGGTGTCGAGTTACATTTGGTATATATTGGTATCCAAACTCACAAAGATATGTGTTGTTGTATTTTGCACGACAATTGTTGTAATAAAGTTGTAGTTATTTACGTACCGTGTATTTAACGACTCGAATAGGTTGGATGGAATGGACCTATTTTGGGGTTGTTCTGAGGGCTTTCAATAAGGATTTCTCACTATCGGCGCTTTCGATTAGGTGACCAAACCTCTCCTTGACAGAACTTTCTAGAACACCGCCAATAATGTTATCTAATAATATTATTCAAATAATATGAATTATTGATCTGATAATGGAAAATACTTGTGTAGTGATAATTATTGAAACAACAATAATATAAAATATCAACGCAGCAATTATTGAATCAATAAAATAAAATATTGAAGCAAGAACTACCGTAACAATTATTGAGTAGTGCCTTCTTTACGTAAGGATCGATAATTCATTCATCAATATCGCAATACCGGTGTCTTCTTGTGCAACCACACGTATCAGTATTTTAACCAAGGGTATTCCAATGTTGTTAGCAGTAATAACTACGCCGTTATTTATAAAAACTCAAACTTGTTGTTTTCTTCGATAAGCGATTATTACATTATGGGGCCCTGAACAAATGATTGTCATCATCATGCGTGTGAGACCCAGCATTTTTGAATAAATATTTAATTTTCTCAAAATAATTTTTTTTATATATTATGGTGTGGATTTGATATAATGTTATAGTTGTGGGTTATATTTATAAATTTTGCATAAGTACGCAAGTTGTTATATAATATTCGATTGGTGGGAATATTCTTTTTATCGAGGAATATCATGCGATGGTACAATCGTTGGTGAACCTCATGAACGGAATTATTTCGGATTGAAAAAGCGACAAAAATACTTTATGAAAATACTTGGCCGGAAGTTTTACCGTTAGCTATTTGAAATTCGGTGTTAAAAGTATAGTAATATGCGTGGTTGCATAGTAGTAGCACCAGTATTGATTATTGATGCTTACGTGAGAAGTCACTCGATTATACTCAATTATTGCTACGATAATTCTTTGCATCATATCTTCATATTATTGATTCAATTATTTTTACTGATTATCATCTCGCATAATATGATATATTATTAAATCAATGATTGAGACGGCAAAGTTATTCATATTATTATTTGTAATATTGACAATGTCTAGAAGTTCTGTCAAGGAGAGGTTTGGTCACCTAATTGCGCGCCAATAAAGAGAAATCCTTATCGGAAAGCCCCCTCTTTCCTGGGAACGACCTGGTTGTTAAATATTGTGAGTTATAATATTAATGATGAATGTTATTAAAATTAAAGTTGTGTTCGGAGTTGAATTTGGAGACGCGGACGTGATATTTGAGTCCGGAACGATGAAATTAGTAAAAATAGTCTATAAACACAAAATTTTTCGGGATTCACTATTTAGTCATAAAGTCAACAGTTGACTTTTTCGGGAAAAGTCAAACTTCGAAATTTCAAAATTTATATTGTTGATAAAAATAGTTTCATTATGTTGGAATTATTTGTGTTAGTGAAAATTGACATCTATTCCGATGATAATTGATGTTTGGGGGTTATATTGATAAATCGGGTAATTTATCGGATAAATGAGCAATTAATTGCTACTAATTCACATGCTTATATAACTATTTGTTCACATGTGTATACTATTGAATCGATTCTTGTACTATTAGGGAGTTGGTGCAAAATTGATAATACTTGCATGACTAAGTTAAAAATGGAGGTATAGATGGAGGTACTATCTTTGTAATTATTTTTATCACATGATTAGAACTATTGAGTCACATGATTTACTATTGATTCACATTATTTACTATTAGGGAGTTGGTGCAAGTTTGATAATACTTGCGGGACTAAATTAAAATGAAGAAAAAGAGGAAGGTATTATCTTTGTAATATTTCGAGCCCCAAAACGTGCAATTATCGAAACTATATTTTCCTATAAATAAAAGCTCATTCTTCCTTCATTTCTCACCAATTCACAAAAGCTTTAGAGCAATTATTATAGAGAGAAAGAAGAAGAGAAGACTGCTACCTCACTATTCCGATTATCCAGGTTTTTTTTTAAGGTAGGGAATATTATTTGTTGTACTCGTAAGGGGTACTCTTTCTTTCTTTTTTATGAAGAGAACACATTATTCCATTCTTTATTATTACATTGAAATAACTTTTGTATCATGGGCTACCCTATACTTGGTGAAATTCTTACATTATTCCATTCTTTATTATTATGTTGGAATAACATGTATATATAATCGCATATCATGGTGAAATTCTTCTAATATTCCATTCTTTATTATTACATTGGAATATCCATGCATGCGTTTTATCTGGGACACGGTTCCGATTATTTATTATTACGTTGGAATATCATGTATATGCGTTTTACATGCGGACTGGTTTCGATTATTTATTATTCGTTGGAATATCGCATCGATCGTTTTTTTATGGGACCTAGTTCCATTCTTTATTATTACATTGGAATATCATATTCGTACATTTTACTTGGGACCAGTCTCATTATTTTTATTATTTGGAATAACTTTTTGTCATGCGATCTATCGACATGTATGGTGATTTCTTTTGTTATTCCATTCTTTATTATACTCGGTTGGTTAAAACTTTGACTTCTATACTCCATGAAATTAGTGGAATATCCTTAATATTTGTTCTTCATCCAAAGATCTTTTCATGGAAATATTCTTACGAGCATTTTTGAATTTTACTCTACAAAGCAAAGATCGTGTTGACAATTTGGACATTATTAGTTCTCGGATAAATTAATTCTTGAACTTGTTTTATTGAATTCTTATATCATTGTCATCATCCTCATGTTTATATTTTGTTAAAAGTCATACGTGGCTTCAGAGTGCGTAGATGGACTTGGTATGATTATGACCAAGGATTATTCGGTGTAATCATGACCGTAATGTTACAAATGATGTGGTAAAAGTCCTCATTGGCCCGTAGTGCATTGATGGACAATTTTTGGTATGATTATGGCTATGGATTCTCTTCGGCCAAAGGTGCAAAGATGAATTATTTTATGGCATGATCAGGACCGTTGATGAAAACACGATTATCTTTGGCCTGTAGTGCATGGATAATTCGTGGTCGTGATACTAAAAATATCCTTGGCCTGTAGTGCAGGGATGAGTTAATGATGTGGATTATTTATTAAGCTGAGTCTCAGCGATAAAGTTGATGAAAAACTTTTTAAATCATAGAAGATAGTAGATTTTATATTTTACTTGACTCTTCTAATGGATTGTTTATTCCGCTGCAGTTTTTGATCTAAACTTGTTGTCTATTATATTCTAACAGTTGTTATACTGTTGAAGGCTAATGATAATTTATTCTGCATTGTCTTAGTCATAATATTTCTTACTGGACTAGTTGAGCTCACCCTTTCCTTCACTGCTCTCTTCAGGAAATGAGAATGTAGTTGGGACTAGTCGAGGAACAGAGTGATGGTCCTAGATGTTTGCATTAGTAGTCCTCACTATTCTGTTAAATAGTGTAACAATAAATGTAATGAGGACTCCATTAAGTTTGTATACTCTCTAGTAAACAATATTTGTATTCAAACTCACAGCTCATGTTGTATATTTGAGATTGTATTTGTATTATGTACCATGTATTTGGCGACTCAGAATAGGTGATGTATTTCCATTTTGGGGCGCAGGTTCACAGGTTATATCAAAGCTTAGGATATGATCCTCGCTAAGATGTGAGAAAAGAACTAGGAGGAGAGATGGGGAATTCCTTCGCTAGTATGACCAACCTAAGTTTAATTGGTATTTAATTGGTCGGTCAGAGTATAGGGATAATATGTGATATGTTAATTAACCCTTGTTTTGTGACAATATTTGAGAATGACATCTAAAAATTTTGAGATGTGCAATGGAGTAAAACAATATGAACGTGTCGCATTACGAGGCTAAGTTTGCGGAGTTATCCCGGTTTGCATCCCATTTGGTCGATAATGAGGAGAGAATGACACGAATGTTTCTGCGAGGTTTAAAACCCGAAATACGTCAATACCTCATTTCTCATAAACTTTGTTTATATTCAGATATTGTAAATAGGGCTCAGTTAATGGAGCGCGATAATGAGTTAGCTCAACCAAAAGGTAACGACTAACAACACGATAATAATCATACTGGTGGCAACGGCCATCGGAACAATGATAACCATCGTGGGGGAAATTATCATGCCAAGAATGGTAACCACTTCGATGGTAATCATGGCCAAGATAATAGAAGTGGAAATTTCAAGAAGAGAAGGTCATTTAGATCGATTTTATCGTATAGTGAAGTCAAGTCCAGCTGGAACGGTGGCACCAAAGGCGGATACGAACAAGTCAAATTCGGTAGTTTAAGGGAGAGCGTTTTTCGTGACGCATTTAATCGAACGGGTTATCACGGGTTAGTTAATCATAAACTTTTGCGAAGTCTATACAGAGTGTTAGATAGGATTCTACTCACTCTTTTATTTCACCTAGTTGTGTTCAATGTTTGAATTTAACTCTCTAGGAGAAGTTAGGCTTTGATTTATCTGTTGAAACTCGGTTGGGAGAAACCTTCGTTACCTCTACTATTTATAAATCTTGTTTGATTCAAATCAACACTTTCACGTTACCTGTCGATCTTATCTCTTTGAAAATATTTGCATGGATGTGATTTTTGGAATCGATTGGTTAACTACTCATCATGTTTTTTTGTAAGGTTGTTAGCTTTCATATTCCTAACTTTTAAGTAACCAAACCACTAAAAGTCAATCACTGTCATATCAAGCCATAAGTAAAGAGCCCCGAGCCTTTCGTTGTTGACTTCCTTGTGTGGAATGCACCGAAGCCAGACTTTCTGTAGGTGATGTCGTGAATGACAATGGCAAGTTGATAGGTATCAATATGACGTACTATCCAAGTCTTGGATGAGAGTCATAGTTTTGAATGATATTTCTATTGTTAATAGATTTCCTGACGTATTCTTGAAGACTTCTTAGCCTACCCTAGAGCGTTAAATCGAATTTTGTATTGACCCCAGTACAAAACCCATTTCTAAAACCCTCAAATATTTCTTTACTTAAAACGAACGTAACATGCGCCAAAGACGTTGGCTCGAGCTGTTGAAGATTATGATCGTACCATTCAATGCCATCGTGGAAAAGCGAACGTGGTAGCTAACGCGTTGAGTAGAAGATCGTATGTTTTTACGAGTGCGATGTTGTTAACACAAAGGTCCATTTCGTACGAC
Source organism: Panax quinquefolius (assembly GCA_020205615.1). NCBI lineage: Eukaryota > Viridiplantae > Streptophyta > Magnoliopsida > Apiales > Araliaceae > Panax > Panax quinquefolius. The sequence goes on from CM035160.1 coordinate 37,518,964, forward strand.
TTACAAATGATGAAGATAGAGTTAAAGACTCTAGGAACCCAAGTGAAGATAACGAATATACGAGTAGAATCGACTTTAATCGATAAAGTTAAGCCGCTCAAGCTATACACCCGGAGCTGATAAATGTGAAGAAGAAGGTTCAAGAGGGCGTTATTCTAGAAGCAAGAATCGACGAAGAAAGGAAATCTCAACCCTCGATTTAATTGGTCCATTTGAAATCCTCGATGAAGTAGGAACTGTGGCCTATAGACTCGTTCTACCGCCAAGTATGTCGCGTGTTCATAACGTTTTTTTTTACGTATCGACGTTACGTAAATATGTGGACAACCTGAACCACATTATTAATTTAGAACCGGACGAGATAACGGCTGATTTAATGTTTGAGGAGATACGTGTTAAAATCTTGGATAAGAATAATCGTATTCAACACTCAAAGGTTATACCTCAAGAGTTAGAATTTGAAATGAAGTCGAGGTATCCTCACATTCAAAGATACCAAGCACGTATATAAATTTCGAGGGCAAAATTCCATAAGGAGGGAGATTGTGAGACCCAGGATTTTATGAATAAATATTTAATTTTCTCAAAATAATTTTTAAATATTATGGTGTGGATTTGATATAATGTTATAGTTATGGGTTATATTTATAAATTTTACAAAAGCATGAAGTTGTTATATAATATTCGATTGGTCGAGGAATATTCTTTTTGTCGGAGAATATCCAGTATGACGCAGTCAATCATTAAGTGGAACCCATAACGAAATTATTGCCGGATTGAGAAAGCGACAAAAATATTTTTTATGAAAATAATAAAATGGAAGTTTTACTGATTAATCATTGAAACACCCGGTGTTAAAAGTACAAAGAATCTGGCGTGGTTGCGTAAGTAGCCACGGTATTGATTATTGATGCTTCGTGAGAAGTCACTCGATTATACTCAATTATTGCTACATAATTGCTTACATCATATCTTTCATATTATTGATTCAATTATTACATTATGATCATCATCTGCATAATATGATATATTATTAAATCAATGATTGAGACTGGCGAAAGTTATTCATATTATTATTTGCAATATTAACAATGTCTAGAAGTTCTGTCAAGGAGAGGTTTGGTCACCTAATTGCGCGTTAATAAACAGAAATACTTATCGGAAAGCCCCCTCTTTCTTGGGAACGACCTGGTTGTTAAATATTGTGAGTTATAATATCAATGATTAATGTTATTAAAATTGAAGTTGTGTTCGGAGTTGAATTTAGAGATGCGGACGTGATATTTGAGTCTGGAACAATAAAATTAGTAAAAATAGTCTATAAACACAAAATTTTCCCGGATTCACTATTTGGTCGAAAAGTCAACAGTTGACTTTTTCGGGAAAAGTCAAACTTTGAAATTTCAAAATTTGTATTGTTGATAAAAAATAGTTTCATTATGTTGGAATTGTTTGTGTTAGTGAAAATCGACATCTACTCCGATGATAATTGATATTTGGGGGTTATATTGATAAATCGGGTAATTTATCGAATAAATGAGCAATTAATTGCTACTAATTCACATGTTTATATAACTATTTATTCACATGTGTGTACTATTGAATCACATTCGTGTACTATTAGGGGAGTTAGTGCAAAATTGATAATACTTGCGTATTAAGTTAAAATGGAGGTATAGATGGAGTCTATATCTTTGTAATTATTTTTATCACATGATTAGAATTATTGAGTCACATGATTTACTATTGATTCACATTATTTACTATTAGAAGAGTTGGTGCAAGTTTGATAATACTTGCAGGACTAAATTAAAATGAAGAAAAAGAGGAAGGTATTATATTGTAATATTTGAGCCCCAAACGTGTAATTATCGAAACTATATTTTCTATAAATGAAGTTTCATTCTTCCTTCATTTCTCACCAATTCACAAAAGCTTTAGAAGCAATTATTATAGAGAGAAAGAAGAAGAGAAGACTCATTACCTCCTTTATTCCAAAAGTATCCGGTTTTTTTTAAGGTAAGGAATATTATTTTGTTGTACTCGTAATGGGGTACTCTTTCTTTATTATTTATGAAGAGAACTTCATTATTCCATTCTTTATTATTACATTGGAATAACTCGTATAATGTGAATTACCCTATACTTGGTGAAATTCTTACATTATTCCATTCTTTATTATTATGTTGGAATAACTTTGTCTATGCAAATTCTTTTGCATCATGGTGAAATTCATCTAATATTTCATTCTTTATTATTTTGTTAGAATATCCATGCGTGCGTTTTACATGCACACGGGTTCCGTTATTTATTATTACATTGAATATCGTACGCCGGTGCGTTTTACTTGGGACCCTGTTTCATTCTTTATTATTCTATTGGAATATAAAAGTATACATGCGTTTTCTGGGACAGTTTCGTTATTTATTATTCGTTGGAATAACACACCATGGTCTATCGCATGTACGGTGATTTCTTTTGTCATTCCATTCTTTATTATACCGGTTGGTTAAAACTTTGACTTCTATACTCCATGAAATTAGTGGAATATCCTTGATATTTGCGCTTCATCCGAGATATCTTTTCATGGAAATATTCTTCCGAGCATTTTTAAATTTTACTCTCAAAGAAGTATCATGTTGATAATTTGGACATTATTAGTTCCTCGGATAAATTAATTCTTGAACTTGTTTTATTCAATTCTTATATCATTGTCATCATCCTCATGTTTATATTTTGTTGAAAAGTCATACGTGGCTCAGTAGTGCATAGATGGACTTGGTATGATTATGACTGAGGGATTATTGATTGTAATCACGATAGTAATGTTACAAATGATGTGGTAAAAGTTCTCATTGACCGCATAGTGCGTTGATGGACAATTTTGGTATGATTATGGCTATGGATTCTCTTGACCAAGGTGGTAAAGATGAATTGTTTTATGGTATGATCGGGGATAGTTGATGAAAACACAATTATTTTTGGCTTTGTAGTGCATGGATAATTCGTGGTCGTGATACTAAAAATATCATTGGCTTGTCAGTAGTGCGGGGATGAGTTAATGATGTGAATTATTTATTGTGAGTCTCATTGATAAAGTTAGTGAAAAACTTTTTAAATCATAGAAGATAGTAGATTTTATATTTTACTTGACTCTTCTAATGGATTGTTTATTCCGCTGCAGTTTTTGATCTAAAACTTGTTGTCTTTTATATTCTAACAGTTGTTATATTGTTGAAGGCTAATGATAATTTATTACGCATTATTTTAGTCATAATATTTATTATCGGGCTAGTTGAAATCACCTTTCCTTCACTGCTTCTCTTGAAATGAGAACGAATTAGGACTAATCGAGGAGCAGTGATGGTCCCAGATGTTTGATTAGTAGTCCTCACTGATCTCATTAAATAGTGTTATAATAAATGTAATGAGGACTAAATTGAGTTTAGTATACTCTACAGTAAACAATATTTGTATTCAAACTCACATTTCATGTTGTATATTTAACATTATATTTGTATTCATGTAAATGTATTTGGATTTATTTCGGAATAGGTGATGTATTCTATTTTGTAGGCGTCACAAGATTTAATATTCTCCGACAACAAAGAATATTCCACAACCAAACGAATATTAAAACAATGAATATTTTATAACCACTTGCTTATTTTGCAAAAATTTGCACATTTCACCCATAACCAAAGTATTATATCAAATTAACTCCATATTATTTCAAGATAATAAATAGAGAAAATTCAATTTTATTTATAATAAGTTGGGGTCTTACAAGTTTGATATGTTAAATGGAAGAAGCTTTGTTTACGGCTGCGATATAATTCTCATTCTTGACTTTTGTCACTAAGTTAATTCGTCGATCTGAGCTATGTTAAATCTCTATCAAAGCATAAACATTTTATTTTTAATTGGTTTTAAACCAAAAGCGCACTAATTGAAACTGCACCGCACCAATCACAAGCGATTTAGGTAATGCGATTTTGGATTTGTCAAACCAAATTACTAAGCGATTTGAGTGTGGTTTAGATTTCAATCCGTGATGTCGTGCTTTTTCAATTTAAAAGGCTAATATTTTTCGTGTATTTTTGATATTTTCACATAGTCCTCCCTCATATAAGTATCAGTATGTGAAAATATCAAAAAATACACGTGAAAATAGTGTTATCCTTATGTAAAACTTTAACAAAAATTTAATGCCACCCACAATTATGTTCTCCTACCTAATTCAACAACTATTACTCCCTCCGTTCATTATATAAGTCATTTTAGGGAATTGTTTTTGTTCCTTAATATAAGTTGTTTGAGAATTTCAAGTAAACATTAATTGTTTAGTTTTCAATATTACCCAAAGACTCTCCTCCGATTCTCCAATAATATAAGTCGTTTTAGAGAATTATTTTTGTTCATTAATATAAGTCGTTTGAGAATTTCAAGTATGTATTAATTGCTTAGTTTTTAATATTACCTTAAGTATTAAATATAACTTTAGTTCTCTCACTATTGTTTGTCCAATAAATACTAAATACATGAAATGATATCGACAATTAATATTATATTTAATACTCTCTAGATTCCTTAATATAAATCATTTTAGAGAAATATTTTTGTTCCTAAATATAAGTCGTTTGAAAATTTCAAGTAAGCATTAATTATTTAGTTTCCAATATTACCCCAAGTAATAAATATAACCTTGGTTCTCTCACTATTTTTTGCCCAATAAATAACACTCTCTTTTTTCAATATAAGGGTAAAATAGATAATTGATAATATATTTAGGGAAATGTTAAATTCACACTACTTTTTGTTATTTCCACAACAAAAGTGTCGCTGTAGATGTATAGCAACGGTAAAAACTATCGTTATAGGATATATTACGACACTTTTGTTGTGAAAATAATATTTTCTGTTGTGGATTTAACAATTCCCTATATTTAATGTTTTATAATTATTTTTTTAATACTTGTGCACAACTCTATAATAACATATATTAAAGAACATAGGGAGTACTCCCTCCATTCTTAAATAAGTGTCGTTTAAGGTTTTTACACATGGATTAAGAAAGTCATTAATACTATCATTTAATAATTAAAATTTGTGTAAAATTCCATCACTACCCTTTTATGGGAAGTTAGTTAAAAATTATTAATACTGATGGTGAGAATTTCTTAAGATAATGAGAGAAGCTAAGGATGATATAGGAAAGTAAATAATTTATTCTCCTAGAAAGTTATAAACGACAGATAATTTGGAACAAACTTTTTCTTTCAAAACGTCACTTATTTAGGAATAAAGGGAGTACTATACAATCATTTTTTAATACTTAGTGCACAATTCTAAATCGACTTATATTAAAGAATGGAGATGATATTAAATATAATTTTGGTTCTCTCACTATTATTTGTCCAATAAATAAAACTATCTTTTTTCAATACAAGGATAATATAGACAATTTATATTATTTTTAATAATAAATAATTATTTTCTTAATACTTGTACACAATTTTAAAACGACTTATATTAAATAACAAAACGAATACTAGACTTTGTAACATAAATTTAATGCCACCCACAATTATGTTCTCCTACCTAATTTTTTTGGTCTGCGTTATTAGTGTTCCCCGTGCTTCCCATCCTCCACCGGAGACCGGAGTAAAATGTATTTCCATTTAATTACCTACTTAAGAAACTCCGCCGGCGCGTGTAGCTCTAATTATCAGCCACTCCACAATATCCCCAAACACAAGCTCCACATCTTCATCCGCCTCTCCAATCAACTGGTGCAACATTCCCGGATAAATTTTGATTGTCTTATCCTTACTGGCGGCGCATCGATGCAATTCCTCCACACATGCCGGATCGCAGACGAGGTCGTTACCGCCGTGAACGATGAGCAACGGCGTGTCCACTTCCTCAAACCTCCCCTGTAGCTCTCGGCAGACCCTCATCAGTTCTTGGGCGGTGGCGGCGCGTGGCCTTGCCATTGTGCGTCTGGGGCTCGCAATTGCCAGTTTCCGCTTCCAATCCACCTTGAACGACATATCGGGAATCGAGCCACGCGTGGGAATTACTTGCCATGTCGGAACCAGAGCCGCCACTACGGATAAAAAGTGCTCCAGCGGCCACGGTGGCTTGAATTTATCGCTGATCCCGCACATGGCCCCGTTCAAAACGACGCCATCGAACGGCCGTCCACCGCCGCGCCGGAGAGTGATTAAGAGCGCGATGGCGCCGCCGAGCGATTCCGAGTACAGAAACGACGGAAGCGACGGCGCGTATCGCGCACGAAAGGAGCCGAAGAACGAGATGCAGTCGTCCACGACGGGATTGATATCGGGGATGTGGGCTACGAGGCCATCAGAAAATCCGTGGCCCTGGTGGTCGATGGCGCAGACGGCGAACCCGGCTTTAGCGAGGTGAACAGCAGTGAGCTGGATGAACCAGCTGGACTCTCCGGTGAAGCCGTGCACGACGGCGACGATACCGATGACGTCTGTTGGTTGGAGTGGGGCCCACCACAGGGTGAAAAGCTTGAGTCCCCTAGGATTGGTGACGTAGTCGGAGGAGTGACAGACTGAATGGCGGGAGTAGAATTCTTCAGCCGTGAGCGAGCCGAAAGGGCTCTTTTCGTTTGCCTCAGCCACTGGGTGCACCATTTTTTGCTGCCGCCGTGGAGAGGGAGGCGCTGGTTATAACGAAACGGAAAGATTGATGAAAGGGATAAATAAGTGGAAGGGCGAAAGAGTGTGTTGGGGACAGTTATTGAATACATCAGCTGGGCGTTGGATTTCTCACCTTTTCATTTATTGATATTGATTCTCATTTTTAGTAGAATTGAATATTTGATAATGATATTGATAGGTTGGTTGGTACTCCATCAATTTTTATTCTGAATTTTGGTGAATTAATTAATACAATCTGATCAACACGTAGATAGAATATAATCTTTTTTCTGCGGTGTTATTGATTAATTAATCAACTTATTCTTTTCGTAGTAACATGATCCTAAATTTTATTACTAATACCTATTATTTATATATATAAAGGGTAAAGTTAGGATAATAAGCACAGGATTTGGTGGTTTTAAAACTTAATCAACATGGTAAAAGAAAGCTACATTTAAATTCTCAAATCCCTTCTCATTGATTTGAACCATTTAGATTAAGTTGCAATTTCGAGAGTCGACCCAACAGTTCTTTTGAAATTCCCGAGTGGGACCTCTGTGATGTTTTTCTCCTCAAACAACCTTTCCCAAATGGCTACTGACTTCATCCTCGATGAGAAAAATTTCATGTTCGAAGAATGTAGCTTTTGTGACGCCTCAAAATAGGTATCATCACCCATTTTGAGTTGTCGATACATAGTGTGAAACAACAACTTTATTATTACAACAAGAAAAAGCGAAAGTTTGAATACAAATATTATCTTTACATAATATCTCATCTTTCAAATAAATCCTCATCACATTTATTGATATATTATTTTACAAAATGGTGAGGACACCAAAAAACTCTCTAGAGCCTTCATTCCATACCCACAGCTCATACTTTTATATTTTTACTCACGAAAAAAAAATGGAACAAAAAGGAAAAATTATGAAATTTCAACTAGCCAAAATAAAAGAATATTATGACTAAGATAATATCTGATAAATTATCATTAGTCTTCAACGAGGAAAAAATCTAATAGAATCTGATAGGCAACAAGTTTTAAATCAATATTCGCATGAAATAATAATTCATTAGAAGAGTTAAGTAGAGAATCAATTACTTATCTTACATGTATGAATTTTAAAGTTCATCGTCTATCTTTTATCCGAATAATCAATCGATATATATCCGGAATCAAATATTCATCTTTACACTACTGGGCCAAAGATATTCATCGGTTGGTCGTGTTTCATCTAAACACCATTCATCTTTTGCACTACGACCAAAGATATTCATCGAAATCATTCATCTTTGCTACTCAGCCAAAGATATTCCATAATATCATCATTTAAGATGAAGATGATGAAAATATTTTAAAAAAAGCGAATCCAATTGAAATAAAATGACAAGGATTAAGGATTCGTACTTGCTTTTATCCACGTCCAAAATACCTCAAAAATAATCACGGTGGTGTAAAATTCAAGAATGATCAAAACATGGATACAATCAAAGCTAGTATATCACAATAGATATTTTAGACGAAAAGGAAAATTTTTTATTTTTCGATGAATAGTCTTAGTATTAAGTGAATAGTGTCAGTACGTGAATAGTCAAGATATCGTGAATAGTAATTCACACACGGAAGTTCTAAATTTGATAAAACTTCAGATCAATATTTTAACATAATGATATTGAAGAAATAATATCATTACGAAAAAAAATAATATCCCTTACCTTGAAGACGATACTTAGTTGAAAAACACGGATATATAGGTTATGACTTGAACTTCTTTGTTGGGTTTGTAATATTCATCTTAATCAAATTGCATAAAAGTGTAAGGCGAGTAAAATCGAGTTTAAAATAAAATTTACAAACATATATACGGATCACCCTTTATGCATAATTATTAATTAAACGAAAAGATAAAGAATAAAATCATACCTTGAAGATCGAGCTTCCTCGTGTACAAGTTCACCTCGATCCTTTTCGCGTCAACTTGAATCTACTAGGGTTTGGTTCCTTCCTTTGATCAACGTTAGCTACCCATGTGTTTGGCCTCTGAGGTGATCCACCGAGGAAGAAGAAAATTCAAGAAGATGGTGTTTATGGCTCGAACCACAGTTTTCATCTCTACATAGAAAAGTGCGCTCCCAACTATTGAAATATGTAGAGTATGTTGAAAAAGTCAACCAAAACCTTCACCCATAATAAGACTCCTCTTATTTATAGATGGCAACCCACGCTTAACAATTAAGGAATTGAGATTTATTTTAATTAATTAAATTCTTTTAATTAATTAAGCTCCCTAATCTTATTAGGGATAATTAATTAAACTCCTTTAACTAATTTTCCTTCCTAATCCAATTAGGAATAAATGAGAGTCTTATATTAAATTAATTCCTAAACTCTTTTAGAAATTAAAATAATAATAATTGTAATAATATTAATAAGACTCTCTTATTAATTTATATTTAATATTTCTAAAATATTAAATAATAAATATTAAGTTATTTAATTTATTCTATCACCATAGATTAAATTAAATATACTTAATATATTATTATTACGATTATGCCATTAACTTCTTAAATAATTATTTTTCCTTTATGGTGTGACCCTTTTAGGTTCTCCATATTAAACCGGTTGTGAATAAATCAATTAGAACAATTCTAATCTTATTTAAATAAATAAATTAAATAATTAATTTATTTAAATAAATAATATTTATTCTACAATAGGGATAAGTCTCCCTAGCGATCAACGACTTTCCGGATAATATAGATTTCAACATTAATCATTAAAGAACCTTTGAGTAAATAGTTCAGATGCAATTCAATCCTTCCACCATACAATGTCCCAATTAAATATAAGGCATGGAATTCTGCCAAGTCTTATTTTATTTAATTATATGTATTTCGATCCTTAAATGCATAACTCAAATAATGCAAATTAGAAACTCCTTTCTAATTTCATTCATTGCCAAGGACTCTTTGGGTTGTCATTTATCGAATCACAGGACATTTCTCTTCTTTTATTAGAAGTGGTAGATTCTTTATTGATCATACATTATCTCCATGTATAACTTATTATACCCAAGCATACCCTTTGATATACCCTAAGGGTCTTAAGGAATAAGTCAAAGTATAACTCATCATACACAAGATACTATGATGATCTCAAGACCAAGGATTACTTCAGACTACTATCACTACAGGAATTCCTATTGACAGCAAATAAAACTCCATTAGGTATTCCTTAGCGAGCCCGCGCTCGTTGAACTTATTCTCTAATAAGCACCTACATACTTGCTTTAGTGTCTCCACACAAATGATCGCGAGATCAATCATCCTCATCCAATCGATGAAGCAAACAGCGTATGTACCAATCTATCCGGATTCACTAATCCCCAATTTAGTAATCCAACGATTGGGAACTATTTTAGTTTTAAGCTTTTAAGAATTTAGATCTCATTAGAATGATCATCATCATTAAATGATATCAATATATATATTAAATGTTTATTATTCATGAGATGAATGTTATTTATTGATGCATATGGTGATGTGTATGATAATAAATGGGATTGACTATGGACTATTGACCAATGCGATTGGATTTTATTTTAGTTGGATGCACGAATGTATGGGTTTTATTAAATGGGAATTCACAGACTCGCCTTCTCTAATTTTTCTTAATGTAAATTCTATCTCCTCCTATGTACTTCCCTCGATCACGATCAAGGTTTCTATTTATTTTAAATAGTTTTGTAATAGGAATATTTAGAATTATTTTGAAGAATTAGAGATCAAGGGACAAAAGCGCTTGAAGACCTGTTTGTAATGGAGCCCTAAGTTTAAATGTAATAGTTATATTTAAATATTATTTCTTTGCACCCTAGGGTTTGAATTTTTGGTTCACTTGGTGGCTCTAGTGAACCAAACTAGAATAAAAGTCCATAATCAATCCGGGTAGAATATAGTATTCTATATGTGCATGCTATACTATATATATTATATATTATGCAAACATGCTTCGCAGATTCATTAATACGATTTTATATTTATATATATATATGCATGCGCGCTAAACAAGATGAGACAAATTAATAACAAACCCCTCAATTTTTATATTAAGTCCTAAGCGCTCAAAGATATTTGGAATATCGAACGTCGCTTTTTCTAGCATGATAAAATTAATAGAGTATTAAATATTTAATATGAGTTTGTTGTGTCACCACAAGGCAAGTATTAAGTATTTAAGATGTTAATTTATCACATTTGATGCTTATAAAGAAAATTGAACAATATTGTTTTTTTGTCAGGTCACCACAAGGATGATATATTTTCTTTTTTGAATATATGGAGTGCTAGGTCGGACTTAACTTGGATAATTTTGATTCGGATGTGCCACCACTTGATCAAAATAATCTAAGAGGCAAAATACAAGGAGTTGATAGTTGATGTAATTGACAAAAGTTGTCTACCTATTTATTTATATATAGTTTGTTGTGTCACCACAAGGCTATATACATTTGAAATGGGATCCTTATTCTCACTAGCAAATCTTTAATTAGATTTTGCCGAACTATATAAGTGAGGGTAATATAGTTTGAAGAAAATAGTGGGAGATACCAATTTAAAACAAGACCTAATTTATTTTGGTAATTAATAAAAGAATGTATGTTAAAATGTTGTTAATTACAAATTCATTTACATAATTTTACAATGTCTAAAATTACTATCACTGCGAAGCATATTAGATGCTAAATTAATCGGACCAAATTAAACGGATTGATTAAGGAATTTGAGAATAGTTCTCATGTCGTAAAAGCTATCTTATGTCCTTAATACGCTTTATCCTCGCAATGGTTGCGCATAATGCCTCCGAGGAAGAGATTGCTACTTTTAGAAAGTGGCAAGATGATGCATGATTGGCTCAATGCATCATGCTCAAGATCCACGAGTAACGAGCTTCACAAGATGAAACTATGGATGCTTCTACTATATTCCTGCACATCAAGTAGTTGATGGTGAGGAAAGTAGGACCGATAGATATCGAGATATCTAAGGAGCTCTTCCGATCTAGAATGGCCAATGACACTATAACATGCATATAAAAGTCCTTAACATTATCAATTTGATTGATCAATTAGGACAACGAAGTTTTGTTATGGATGGAGAGTTGAGCCAAGATTTGATCTTGCACTCACCCGGACTCCTTTCACAATTGTTGTGAATTTTTCATATGAACAAGCTAGATATCGCCTTTCACATTGATTTGCTTAACATATATTGAAAAATGTTGAGAGTCACTTTTCAACCAAGAAAAACCAAGTCTTACTTGGTAGGGCCAAAGGATCTTCCTAAAAGAAGAACGATTCAAAGAAGGTAAATGAAAAGGCATAAACAAAGGATAATAAGAACAAAACCGATATGGATAGCAAAGGAGTTTGCTTCCACCGCAATAAGCCTGGACACCGGAAAGAAATCTGAGAAGTATCTTGCAGAGGCTAACCAAAGAAGCTTAGTGAAGTTTTGCTACATAAATACAATTTTGTTCATGATTGAAATAAATTTTTCTTTAAGTCAAGGTTCTACTGGGTATTGGATACCGACTTTTGGTTATCATAAATATAGATTTATGAAAGGACCAAGCAAAAGTAGAAAGTTAAACAAATATAAGTAATCCTATGTGTGGAAATGAAGCAAAGGTTGCTACATTAGCCATAGAAACTTATAGTTTAGCAATGCCTACGGGAAAATCTATTAAGTCAATAAGTTGTTATTGTATTCCAATTCTTGTTAGAAATATTATTTCCATTTTATTGTTGGACAATAAAATTTTGGTATTATAATTAAGAACAATTGTTGTTCTATTTATAATAATAATGTTTTGTATAGAACTGGAATATTACTTAATGGATTTTGTATACTTGACTTACATGAAAATAATTTTGCATATTGAACAAATTAGTATAAGAAAAGGAGATGATCATTCAAAGAGTTGAATGTGTGTATTTGCTGAAATACAAGTGTGAATTATTTGAAAGGTTCAAAGAATTCAGAAGTGAAACAAATTGGCAAAGTATTAAGATTCTTTGATTAGATCAAGGAATAAATACTTGTGCAATAAGTTTCTAGATCATCTCAAATGGTTTTTTCTCATAATGGACACATCCCGATAATAATAATAATTGATTGATGTATCCGAAAGAAAAATCATACCTTGTTGGACATGGTGCGGTCCATAATGATTTTACCGACATTCAAAGATCCTTCAGGATAATGTCCTAGAAATGGTCAGACATTCTAAGAAAATGGTAACCTCAAAATCCGCCCCAAGACTCCATAAAAGTTATGGATGTGGAGGATTCCTAATCTTAAGTATGTTAAGATAAGGGTTGTCCAACTTATGTGAAAAGGTTTCAAAAGGATAAGCTTGGGACAAGATTTGACAAGTACATGATTTGTGGGACATCCTAAAGTAAGTTTAGGTATATGTTCTATAATCCTACTTAGCAAAAGGTGTTTGTTATGAAACACGCACGCTTCTAAGATAAAGGTGTTTATCATCAAGGGCTAGTGGGAGGATAATAGATCTTCAAGAGTTCAAGAACCACAAAAACACTATAAGTCAAATAAGAGGAACCGTAGATAGATTCTATTATACCACAACCGAATCAGTAAATGAATAATCAAGATACCTTGGAGGTAAGATTCCTCAGATGAGGTATGGAGGTTCATCATGAAGATGATGATGATGAGGTAAGTGGTGTACATCATAGAAAGATGATGAAATATGGAACATATCATTTGATGAGGCAATCAAAAGAGTTTGATTTTATGAATGAAAAAAGGGTCGTTAAAGGAGCGTCGTGACATTCCTAGTATTATATGTTGATATACTACGGATAAGGAATGACATACCAATGCTACAATCAAGAAAGATAAAGTTGTTTCAAACATTCCTCCATGAATGATTTGGGAAGAGTATCTTAATTGGGGATATAAATCTATATAGATAGATTTAAGAGGATGCTCGACTTAACCCAAGGAACGATATTCATTTGATGCTAAAGTCGTTTAGCATGGCAAACTCCAAGAGATGTCTCATGTCGATGAGCTATGGAGTGTATCTCTTAATAGTCCCCACAGACTCAAAAAAGAGAGAGGTCGCATGAGTGACAATCATGTATGCAATGAAATATACGAGACCCGATGTCGATCACTCATATTATGGAGAAGTTCACTATGAAGTCGTTGAAAAACATCTTAAAGTGCTTAACCCAAGACTAAGGATGTGATCATATTCATGGTGGGTCTAAATTAAAACTAGAGGGCTTAACAGACTCAAGTTTTTTGCAGCATCAAGATGATGTAAAATCCACTTTAAGGTAAAGCGTTATCTTGAACAAGTGGTGCAGTGAATCGAAAGGTTCCAAACAAAGAAAGAGTTGTCGGTTTAGTGATAAAGACAAAGTATATAGCTATAAATGAAGTCGCAAGTTGATTGTTTGGATTAAAAGTTCATTACGTAACTAGAATAGTTCCTAAGTCTCATCTTGGATCTAAACATGTGTTGTGGGCACTTTCATTTGATTATTAGAATCATTGAAAGATGGGAAATCACTATAGAGATAGTGGACTCTCATGAACAACATTACATATCCATTAACTAAAGCTTATCCAACAAAGCAGGATAATCGCCACCAGAGAGAAGAAGAGTATAAGATACCATGACGATCGCTTTAGTGCAAGTGGGAGATTGAAAGTAGTATGCACACAAGCCAATCATGTTTGATGATAAAGCATATACTTTCAGAATAATCTTATTCATTTATTAATAAAAAGTATTAATTTATTAAAGGCTTTTAATTATCTACATGATGTTGTTTTTTATAATATGTGATAAACCCATAGTTTTAAGCAATGCTTTTAGAATAATGATGATGATCATTCTAATGAGATCTAAATTTTAGAAAGCTTAAAACTAAAATAGTTCCCAATCATTGGATTACTAAATTGGGGATTAGTGAATCCGGATAGATTGGTACATACGCTGTTTGCTCATTGGATGAGGATGATTGATCTCATGATCATTTGTGTGGAGACACTAAAGCAAGTATGTAGGTGCTTATTAGAGAATAAGTTCACCGAACGTGGCTCGCTAAGGAATACCTAATGGAGTTTTATTTACTCGTCAACAATAGGAATTCTCAGTAGTGATAGTAAGACAAGTAATCCTTCGACTTGAGATCATCATAGATCTTGTGTATGATGAGTTATACTTTGACTTATTCCTTAAGACCCTTAGGGTATATCAAAGGGTATGCTTGGGTATAATAAGTTGTACATGGAGATAATGTATGATCAATAAAGAATCTACCACTTCTAATAAAAGAAGAGAAATGTCCTATGTGATTCGATAAATGACAAACCCAAAGAGTCCTTGGTTCAGGCGTAATGAAATTAGAAAGGAGTTTCTAATTTGCATTATTTGGAGTCAGGCATTTAAGGATCTAAATACATATAATTAAATAAAATAAGACTCGACAAAGAATTCCATGTCTTATATTTAATTGGGACATCAGATGGTGGAAGGATTGAATCAGATTTCAGAACTATTTACTCAAAGGTTCTTTTATGATTAATGTTGAAATCTATATTATCCGGAAAGTCGTTGATCGCTAGGAGGCTTATCCTATTGTAGAATAAATATTATTTATTTAAATAAATTAATTGTTTAATTTATTTATTTAAATAAGATTAGAATTGTTCTAATTGATTTATTCACAACCGGGCTTAATATGGAGAACCTAAAGGGTCACACCATAAAAAGGAAGAATAATTATTTAAGAAGTTAATGGCATAATCGTAATAATATAGTTATGTATATTTAATTTAATCTATGGTGATAGAATAAATTAAATAGCTTAATATTTATTATTTAATATTTTAGAAATATTAAATATAAATTAATAAGAGGAGTCTTATTAATATTATTACAATTATTATTATTTTAATTTCTAAAAGAGTTTAGGAATTAATTTAATATAAGTATTCTCATTTATTCCTAATTGGATTAGGAAGGAAAATTAGTTAAAGGAGTTTAATTAATTATCCCTAATAAGATTAGGGAGCTTAATTAATTAAAAGAATTTAATTAATTAAATAAAACCCAATTCCTTAATTGTTAAGGTGGGTTGCCCACATCTATAAATAAGAGGAGTCTTATTATGGGTGGGATGGGGTTGTTGACAACAACATACGTAATAATTCCAATTGTTGAGAGAGTACGCCTTTTTCTATGTAGAGATAGAAAACTAGGGTTTAGCCAAACACCCATCTTCTTGAATTTTATTCTTCCTCGTGGATCACCCCAGAGGCCAAACACTTGGGTGGCTAACGCCGATCAAAGGAAGGAACCAAACCCGTGGATTCAAGTTGAACGCGAAAAGGATTGGAGGTGAACTTGTACCGAGGAAGCTCGATCTTCAAGGGTATGATTTTATTCTTTATCTTTTCGCTTAATTAATAATTGTGCATAAAGGGTGATCCGTATATGGTTTGTAAAATTTTTAAACTCGATTTTTACACGCTCGCTTTTATTTTGCAATTTGATCATGCTCATGAATATTACAAACCTAATAAAGGGCATCGAGCCAAACCTTTATGCTAATTATTAATTGTTTTAATTTGATATGTATATTGATATGTGTTTAGTAATAATTTAATTGGGCATAATTTTATCAGTATAAAATTTATTAAAAAAAAAAAAAAAAAAACGGATCAAATGGCTCATTTTTTTTACAAGTGAATTATTTTTTTTTAACATCCATTTTAAGCTTGGAAAAAAACAGAATGATTTCATGTGAATAAATAACGAAGCATGTTAACTTATTATAAAGATATAATATTTATAATGCAAGGTTTCTTTTTTATATATTATTTTTATATATTAACGTGAATTATGATATATATATATATATAAAATATATTTATATATATTAATAAATATATATATATATGAATTAAATATATATATATATATATATATATATATATATATATATATATATATATATATATATATATATATATATATATATATATATATATTATATATATATATATATATATATATATATATATATATATATATATATATATATATTTATATATTAATTTTATAATTAAAATAAAAGTTTATTTTAATTTTAAAATAAAAGGTTTATTTTAATATTAAAATAAAAGGTTTATTTTAATTTTAAAATTAGAATTTCATGCTAACTAATTAGAGTTGGAATTGGATTCCATGATAACTAATTGAGTTGAAATTGGATTCCATTTTTCCTTAAATAAAGGAGTTTATTTAGATATAAAATAAAATTTTATATTATTCAAAAATAAAGGAGTTTATTTGTGAATAATGAAAAAGATTTCCTTAAATAAAGGAGTTTATTTAAATATGAAATAAGATTTCATATTATTCAAAATAAAAGAGTTTATTTGTGAATAGAAAGAGAATCCTAATTTCCTTAAATAAAGGAGTTTATTTAAATATGAAATAAGATTTCATATTATTCAAAATAAAAGAGTTTATTTGTGAATAGGAAATATAATCCGTGTTTCCTTTAAAAATTTTTTTTTTACATGGAATTCGATTCCATAATTAATTAAAATAAAAGAGTTTATTTTAATTAAATTTTTTTTTTTTACATGGAATCGATTCCATAATTAATTAAAATAAAGGAGTTTATTTTGATTAAAGATTTTGATTAAAATAAAATAGTTTATTTTATTCAAAATTGGATAAATTAAAATAAAATAGTTTTATTTTGATTTAAATTTGGATTAAAATAAAGGAGTTTATTTTGATTCAAAAATAGATTTTATACTAACTAAATTTGCCCATTAAATGATATCAATATATATATTAAATGTTTATTATTCATGAGATGAATGTTATTTATCGATTTATATATGGATGATGTATGATAATAAATGGGATTGATTATGGACTATCGACCAATGTGATTGGATTTTATTTTAGTTGGATGCATGAATGTATGGGTTTTATTAAATGGGGTCTGCAGATTCGCCTTCTCTAATTTTTCTTAATGTAAATTCTATCTCCTCCTATGCATTTCCCTCGATCACGATCAAGGTTTCTATTTATTTTAAATAGTTTTGTAATAGAATAGTTAGAATTATTTTGAAGAATTAGAGATCAAGGGACAAGGAGCGCTTGAAGACCCGCTTGTAATGGAGCCCAAGTTTAAATGTAATAGTTATATTTAAATATTATTTTCGCACCCCTGGGGAGTTTGAATTTTGGTTCACTTGGTGGCTCTAGTGAACCAAACTAGAATAAAAGTCCATAATCAATCCGTAGAATATAGTATTCTATATGTGCATGCTTATACTATATATATTATATATTATGCAAACATGCTTCGATGTTCATTAATACGACGCGTATTTTATATATATATGTGCATGCGCTTAAACAAGATGAGACAAATTAATAACAAACCCCTCAATTTTTTTATATTAAGTCCTAAGCGCTCAAAGATATTTGGAATATCGAACGTCGCTTTCTAGCATGATAAAATTAATAGAGTATTAAATATTTAATATGAGTTTGTTGTGTCACCACAAGGCAAGTATTAAGTATTTAAGATGTTAATTTATCACATTTGATGCTTATAAAGAAAATTGAACAATATTGTTTTGTTGTGTCACCACAAGGATGATATTTTTCTTTTTGAATATATGGAGTGCTAGGTCGGACTTAACTTGGATAATTTTGATTCTGGATGTGCCACCACTGATCAAAATAATCTAAGAGGCAAAAGAAAAGGAGTTGATAGTTGATGTAATTGACAAAAGTTGTCTACCTATTTATTTATATATAGTTTGTCAGGTCACCACAAGGCTATATACATTTGAAATGGGATCCTTATTCTCACAAAGCAAATCTTTAATTAGATTTTGCTTAACTATATAAGTGAGGGTAATATAGTTTGAAGAAAATAGTGGGAGATACCAATTTAAAACAAGACCTAATTTATTTTGGTAATTAATAAAAGAATGTATGTTAAAATGTTGTTAATTACAAATTCATTTACGTAATTTTACAATGTCTAAAATTACTATCATCAAGCATATTAGATGCTAAATTAATCTAATCAATTAAACGGATTGGTTAAGGAATTTGAGAATAGTTCTCATGGTCGAAAAGCTATCTTATGTCCTTAATACGCCTATCCTCGCAATGGTTGCGCATAATGCCTCCGAGGAAGAGATTGCTACTTTTAGAAAGTGGCAAGATGATGCACACTGCTCAACGCATCATGCTCGCATCCACGAGTAACGAAGCTTCAAACACAAGATGAAACTATGGATGCTCCTACTATATTCCCGCACATCAAGTAGTTGATGGTGAGGAAAGTAGGACCGATAGATATCGACATTCAAGGAGCTCTTCCGATCTAGAACGGCCAATGACACTATAAGATGCATATAAAAAGTTCTTAACATAATCAATTTGATTGATCAATTAGGACAACTGGTTTTGTCATGGATGGAGAGTTGAGCCAAGATTTGATCTTGCACTCACCCCTGGACTCCTTTCACAATTGTTGTGAATTTTTCATATGAACAAGCTAGATATCAGCTTCGCTGATTTGCTTAACATATTGAAAAATGTTGAGAGTCACTTTCCAACCAAGAAAGACCAAGTCTTACCGGTAGGGGCCAAAGGATCTTTCAAAAAAGAAGAACGATTCAAAGAAGGTAAATAGAAAGGCATAAACAAAGGATAATAAGAACAAAATCGATATGGATAAAGAAAGGAGTTTGCTTCCACCGCAATAAGCCCGACATCGGAAAGAAATCTGCGAGAAGCATCTTGCAGAGGCTAACCAAAGAAGCTTAGTGAAGTTTCGGTTATAAATACAGATTTTGTTCATGATTGAAATAAATTTTTCTTTAAGTCAAGGTTCTACTTGGGTATTGGATACCGATTTTGGTTATCATAAATATAGATTTATGAAGGACCAAAGGTAAGTAGAAAGCTAAACAAATATAAGTAATCCTATGTGTGGGAAATGAAGCAAAGGTTGCCACATTAGCCATAGAAACTTATAGTTTAGCAATGCCTACGGGCAAATCTATTAAGTCAATAAGTTGTTATTGTATTCCAGTTCTTGTTAGAAATATTATTTCCATTTTATTGTTGGACAATAAAATTTTGGTATTATAATTAAGAACAATTGTTGTTCTATTTATAATAATAATGTTTTGTATAGAATCGAATATTACTTAATGGATTTTGTATACTGATTTACATGAAAATAATTTTGCATATTGAACAAATTAGTATAATAAAAAGGAGATGATCATTCAAAGAGTTGAATGTGTGTATTTGTTGAATACAAGTGTGAATTATTTGAAAGGTTCAAAGAATTAGAAGTGAAACAAATTGGCAAAGTATTAAGATTCTTTGATTAGATCAAGGAATAAATACTTGTGCAATAAGTTTCTAGATCATCTCAAATGGTTTTTCTCATAATGGACACATCCCGATACGTAATAATTGATTGATGTATCCGAATGAAAAATCATACCTGTTGGACATGGTGCGGTCCATAATGATTTTACCGACATTCCAAAGATCCTTCAGATCATGTCCTAGAAATGGTCTGATATTCATTTAAAAATGGTAACCTCAAAAATCCCAGCCCCAAGACTCCATAAAAGTTATGGATAGGAGGATTCCTAATCTTAAGTATGTTAAGATAAAGGGTTGTCCAACTTATGTGAAAAGGTTTCAAAGGATAAGCTTGGGACAAGATTTGACAAGTACAGATTTGTGGGACATCCTAAAGTAAGTTTAGGTATATGTTCTATAATCCTACTTAGCAAAAGGTGTTTGTTATGTAAACACGCGCTTCTAAGATAAAGGTGTTTATCATTAAAAGGGCTAGTGGAGGATAATAGATCTTGAAGAGTTCAAGAACCACAAAACACTATAAGTCAAATAAGAGGAACTCATAGATAATTCTATTATACCACAACCTAATCAGAAATCGAATAAGCATCAAGATACCTAGGAGGTATGGATTCATCATGGATGATGATGATGATGAGGTACACATCATAGAAGATGATGATCCAGTTACATACGATGAGGTAAAGAGACACTCTAGAAATGGTCAAGCAAAGTTTTCAAAATGGGTTGATGAGCAATCAAAAGAGTTTGATTTTATCAAAAATAATATTATATGTTGATATACTACGGATTCCTAGGACTATATGTTGATATACTATATAAGGAATGACATACCAATGCTACAATCAAGAAAGATAAAGTTGTCTAAACATTCCTCCATGAATGATTTTGAAGAGTATCTTAATTGGGGATATAAATCTATATAGATAGATTTAAGAGGATGCTCGACTTAACCCAAGGAACGATATTCATTTGATGCTAAAGTCGTTTAGCATGGCAAACTCCAAGAGATGTCTCATGTCGATGAGCTATGGAGTGTATCTCTTAATAGTCCCCATGCACTCGAAAAGAGAGAGATCGATGAGTGACAATCATGTATGCAATGAAATGTACGAGACCCGATGTCGATCACCATATTATGGAGAAGTTCACTATGAGTCGTTGAAAACATCTTAAAGTGCTTAACCCAAGACTAAGGATGTGATCATATTCATGGTGGGTCTAAATTAAAACTAGAGGGCTTAATGCACTCAAGTTTTTCGCATGCACTCAAGACGACGTAAAAATCCACTTTAAGGTAAAGTGTTATCTCGAACAAAGGTGCAAAGTTGAATCGAAAGGTTCCAAACAAAGAAAGAGTTGCCGGTTTAGTGATAAAGACAAAGTATATAGCTATAAATGAAGTCGCAAGTTGATTGTTTGGATTAAAAGTTCATTACGTAACTAGGAATAGTTCCTAAGTCTCATCTTGGATCTAAACATGTGTCAGGGCACTTTCATTTGATTATTGTAATCATTGAAAGATGGGAAATCACTATAGTAGATAGTGGACTCTCATGAACAACATTACATATCCATTAACTAAAGCTTATCCAACAAAGCAGGATAATCGCCACTTAGAGAAGAAGAGTATAAGATACCATGACGATCGCTTCGGGTTTAAAGTGCAAGGGAGATTGAAAGTAGTATGCACACAAGCCAATCATGTTTGATGATAAAGCATATACTTTGTAATAATCTTATTCATTTATTAATAAAAAGTATTAATTTATTAAAGGCTTTTAATTATCTACATGATGTCGTTTTATAATATGTGATAAACCCATAGTTTTAAGCAATGCTTTTAGAATAATGATGATGATCATTCTAATGAGATCTAAATTCTTAGAAAGCTTAAAACTAAAATAGTTCCCAATCATTGGATTACTAAATTGGGGATTAGTGAATCCGGATAGATTGGTACATACGCTGCTTGCTTTCATGGATGAGGATGATTGATCTCATGATCATTTGTGTGGAGACACTAAAGCAAGTATGTAGGTGCTTATTAGAGAATAAGTTCATCGAACGTGGCTCGCTAAGGAATACCTAATGGAGTTTTATTGCTTCGTCAATAGGAATTCTCAGTAGTGATAGTAAGACAAGTAATCCTTGGACTTGAGATCATCATAAGTATTTGTGTATGATGAGTTATACTTTGACTTATTCCTTAAGACCCTTAGGTATATCAAAGGGTATGCTTGGGTATAATAAGTTGTACATGGAGATAATGTATGATCAATAAAGAATCTACCACTTCTAATAAAAGAAGAGAAATGTCCTATGTGATTCGATAAATGACAACCCAAAGAGTCCTCGGGTTAAGGCGTAATGAAATTAGAAAGGAGTTTCTAATTTGCATTATTTGGAGTCAGGCATTTAAGGATCGAAATACATATAATTAAATAAAATAAGACTGACAAGAATTCCATGCCTTATATTTAATTGGGACATCAGATGGTGGAAGGATTGAATTGTACTAAGAACTATTTACTCAAAGGTTCTTTTATGATTAATGTTGAAATCTATATTATCCGGAAAGTCGTTGATCGCTAGGAGGCTTATCCCTATTGTAGAATAAATATTATTTATTTAAATAAATTAATTATTTAATTTATTTATTTAAATAAGATTAGAATTGTTCTAATTGATTTATTCACAACCGCTTAATATGGAGAACCTAAAGGGTCACACCATAAAAGGAAGAATAATTATTTAAGAAGTTAATGGCATAATCGTAATAATATAGTTATGTATATTTAATTTAATCTATGGTGATAGAATAAATTAAATAGCTTAATATTTATTATTTAATATTTTAGAAATATTAAATATAAATTAATAAGAGGAGTCTTATTAATATTATTACAATTATTATTATTTTAATTTCTAAAAGAGTTTAGGAATTAATTTAATATAAGTACTCTCATTTATTCCTAATTGGATTAGGAAGGAAAATTAGTTAAAGGAGTTTAATTAATTATCCCTAATAAGATTAGGGTTTTAATTAATTAAAAGAATTTAATTAATTAAAACCCAATTTTTAATTGTTAAGGTGGGTTGCCCACATCTATAAATAAGAGGAGTCTTATTATGGGTGGGATGGGTTGTCGATTTTTTACAACATACGTAATAATTCCAATTGTTGGAGAGTACGCCCTTTCTATAGAGATAGAAAAACTAGGGTTTAGCCAAACACCCATCTTCTTGAATTTTATTCTTCCTCGTGGATCACCTCCAGAGGCCAAACACATGGGTGGCTAACGTTGATCAAAGGAAGGAACCAAACCCGTGGATTCAAGTTGAACGCTAAAAAAGGATTGGAGGTGAACTTGTACCGAGGAAGCTCGATCTTCAAGGGTATGATTTTATTCTTTATCTTTTCGCTTAATTAATAATTATGCATAAAGGGTGATCCGTATATGGTTTGTAAAATTTTAAACTCGATTTTACACGCTTCGCATTATTTTGCAATTTGATTGCTTCATGAATATTACAAACCTAACACAGTGTCCATTATGAGAAAACCATTTGAGATGATCTAGAAACTTATTGCACAAGTATTTATTCCTTGATCTAATCAAAGAATCTTAATACTTTGACAATTTGTTTTACTTTTTGAATTCTTTGAACCTTTCAAATAATTCACACTTGTATTTCAACAAATACATACATTCAACTCCTTAAATGATCATCTCCTTTTCTTATACTAATTTGTTCAATATGCAAAATTATTTTCATGTAAGTCAAGTATACAAAATTTATTAAGTAATATTCCATTTATACAAAACATTATTATTATAAATAGAACAACAATTGTTCTTAATTATAATACCAAAAATTTTATTGTCCAACAATAAAATAGAAATAATATTTCTAACAAGAACTAGAATACAATAACAACTTATCGACTTAATAGATTTTTCCGTAGCATTGCTAAACTATAAGTTTTTACGGCTAATATGCAAGCAACCTTTGCTTCATTTCCCACACATAGGATTACTTATATTTGTTTAACTTTCTACTTCGCTTGGTCCCTTCATAAATCTATATTTATGATAACCAAAGTCAGATCCAATACCCAAGTAGAACCTCGACTTAAAGATAAATTTATTTCAATCATGAACAAAATCAGATTGAATCAAACTTCACTAAGCTTCTTTGGTTAGCCTCGCAAGATTCTTCTCGCAGCTTTTTTCCAGTTGTCCAAGCTTATTGCAGTGGAAGCAAACTCCTTTGCTATCCATATCGCTTTGTTCTTATTATCCTTTGTTTATGCCTTTCTATTTACCTTCTTTGAATCGTTCTTCTTTTCGGAAGATCCTTTGGCCCCTACCAAGAAGACTTGATCTTTCTTGGTTGGAAAGTGACTCTCAACATTTTTCAACATGTTAAGAAATCAACGAAAGTCGATATCTAGCTTGTTCATATGAAAAATTCACAACAATTGTGAAAGGAGTCCGGAGTGAGTGCAAGATCAAATCTTCGCTCAACTCTCCATCCATAACAAAACCTGTTATCCTAATCGATCAATCAAATTGATAATGTTAAGGACTTTTATCTGCATTATAAGTGTCATTGGTCATTCTAGATCGGAAGAGCTCCTTTGATATCTCGATATCTATCGGGCCCCATTTTCCTCACCATCAACTACTTGATGTGCGGGAATATAGTAAGAGCATCCATAGTTTCATGTCGACGCCAAGCTTGTTACTCATAGATGCGAGCATGATGCATCGAGCCAATCAGGCATCATCTTCGCCACTTTCTAAAAGTAGCAATGTCTTCCTCAGAGGCATTGTCGCAACTATCAGTGGATAGGCATATTAAGGACATAAGATAGCTTTTCACCATGAGAACTATTCTCAAATTCCTTAACCAATCCGCTTAATCTTGGTCCCAGTTAATTTAGCATCTAATATGCTTCGCAGTTGATAGAAATTTTAGACATTGTAAAATTCTCAGTAAATGAATTTATAATTTAACAACATTTTAACATACATTCTTTTATTAATTACCAAAATAAATTAGGTCTTATTTTAAATTGGTATCTCCCACTATTTTCTTCAAACTATATTACCCTCACTTATATAGTTAAGCAAAATCTAATTAAAGATTTGCTAAAGTGAGAATAAGGATCCCATTTCAAATGTATATAGCCTTGTGGTGACACAACAAACTATATATAAATAAATAGGTAGACAACTTTTGTCAATTACATCAACTATGCAACTCCTTTTCTTTTTGCCTCTTAGATTATTTTGATCAAGTGGTGGCACATCCGAATCAAAATTATCCAAGTTAAGTCCAACCTAGCACTCCATATATTCAAAAAGAAAAATATCATCCTTGTGGTGACACAACAAAACAATATTGTTCAATTTTCTTTATAAGCATCAAATGTGATAAATTAACATCTTAAATACTTAATATTTGCCTTGTGGTGACACAACAAACTCATATTAAATATTTAATACTCTATTAATTTTATCATGTTAGAAGGCTTATGCTCGATATTCCAAATATCTTTGAACGCTTTAGACTTAATATAAAAAATTGAGGGGTTTGTTATTAATTTGTCTCATCTTGTTTAGCGCGCATGCACATATATATATATATAAAATACGCCGTTATATTAATGAACATGCGAAGCATGTTTGCATAATATATAATATATATAGTATAAGCATGCACATATAGAATACTATATTCTACCCGGATTGATTATGGACTTTTATTCTAGTTTGGTTCACTAGAGCCACCAAGTGAACCAAAAGGTCAAACCCTAGGGGTGCAAGAAATAATATTTAAATATAACTATTACATTTAAACCGGGATCCATTACAAACGGGTCTTCAAACGCCTCTTTGCTTCCTCGATCTCTAATTCTTCAAAAAATTAATTCTAACTATTCCTATTACAAAACTATTTAAAATAAATAGAAACCTTGATCAGCAGTCAAGGGGAAGTACATAGGAGGGAGATAGAATTTACATTAAGAAAAATTAGAGAAGACGAGGTACGCAGACCCCATTTAATAAAACCCATACATTCATGCATCCAACTAAAATAAAATCCAATCATATCGGGTCAAATAGTCCATAATCAATCTCATTTATTATCATACACATCATCATACGCATCAATAAATAACATTCATCATATGAATAATAAACATTTAATATATATATTGATATCATTTAATGGGCAAATTTAGTTAGTATAAAATCTAATTTTGAATTAAAATAAACTCCTTTATTTTAATCCAAATTTAAATTAAAATAAAACTATTTTATTTTAATTTATCCAATTTTGAATAAAATAAACTATTTTATTTTAATCAAAATCTTTAATCAAAATAAACTCTTTTATTTTAATTAATTATGGAATCCAATTCCATGTAATAAAAAAATGTTTAATTAAAATAAACTCTTTTATTTTAATTAATTATGGAATCCAATTCCATGTAAAAAAAAATTATTAAAGGAAACACTTGATTTTTCTTTCCTATTCACAAATAAACTCCTTTATTTTGAATAATATGAAATCTTATTTCATATCTAAATAAACTCCTTATATTTAAGAAAATTAGGATTCTCTTTCCTATTCACAAATAAACTCTTTTATTTTTTGAATAATATGAAATCTTATTTCATATCTAAACAAACTCCTTTATTTAAGGAAAGATGGATTTACTTTCCTATTCACAAATAAACTCCTTTATTTTAGGAAAAATAAAATCCAATTTCAACTCCAATTAGTTATTATGGAATCCAATTCCAACTCTAATTAGTTAGCATGAAATTTAATTTTAAAATTAAAATAAATCTTTTTTATTTTAATATTAAAATAAACCTTTTATTTTAAGATTAAAATAAACTTTTATTTTAAAATTAAAATTATTAAGAATATATATATATATATATATATATATATAATATATATATATATATATATATATAATAAAAAAACAAAACCGTATATTTAATTAGAAATCCTTGATTTGCTAAATGCAAAATTTCATGTTTTTTTTTTTTATTATTCCTTATATCCTCAGAATATATATATATATATATATATATATATATATATATATATCCGTTCCTTTTAACTTGATTTCGACAATTACGGATTACTTTTGATTTCCACCATGATTGCCATTTTTTTTTTTTTATTATTTAACTTGTTAACATGCTTGATTTCCGTATGCAAGATCCTCTGATAATTTTTTAAAAAAAAATTTGGTTTTTTTTATTTATTTATTAAATTTTATACAATAAAATTATGCCCAATTAAATTGTTCTAAACACATATCAATATAATATCAAATTAAAACAATTAATAATTTGATAAAGGTTCGGGCTCGATGCCACCGTTTGGTTTGTAATATTCATGTATGAATCAAATTGCATAAAAAAGCGAAGCGTAGTAAAAATCGAGTTTAAAATAAAATTTACAAACCATATACCCTTGATCACCCTTTATGCATAATTATTAATTAAACGAAAAAGATAAAGAATAAAATCATACCCTTGAAGATCGAGCTTCCTCGTACAAGTTCACCTCCAATCCTTTTTCGCTCAACTTGAATCCACGGGTTTGGTTCCTTCCTTCGATCAACGTTAGCCACCCATGTGTTTGGCCTCAGAGGTGATCCACCGAGGAAGAAGAAAATTCAAGAAGATGGGTGTTTATGGCTCAAACCCTAGTTTTCTATCTCTATAGAAAAGGGTACTCTCCCAACTATTGGAAATATGTCGTATGTTTAAAAAGTCAACAAAAACCTTCACCCATAATAAGACTCCTCTTATTTATAGATGTGGGCAACCCACCTTAACAATTAAGGAATTGGGATTTATTTTAATTAATTAAATTCTTTTAATTAATTAAGCTCCCTAATCTTATTAGGGATAATTAATTAAACTTCTTTAACTAATTTTCCTTCCTAATCCAATTAGGAATAAATGAGAGTACTTATATTAAATTAATTCCTAAACTCTTTTAGAAATTAAAATAATAATAATTGTAATAATATTAATAAGACTCTCTTATTAATTTATATTTAATATTTCTAAAATATTAAATAATAATATTAAGTTATTTAATTTATTCTATCACCATAGATTAAATTAAATATACTTAACATATTATTACGATTATGCCATTAACTTCTTAAATAATTATTCTTCCTTTTATGGTGTGACCCTTTAGGTTCTCCATATTAAACCGGTTGTGAATAAATCAATTAGAATAATTCTAATCTTATTTAAATAAATAAATTAAATAATTAATTTATTTAAATAAATAATATTTATTCTACAATAAGGATAAGTCTCCCCTAGCGATCAACGACTTTCCAGATAATATAGATTTCAACATTAATCATTAAAGAACCCTTTGAGTAAATAGTTACCGCATAATTCAATCCTTCCACCATACAATGTCCCAATTAAATATAAGACATGAAATTATTATCAAGTCTTATTTTATTTAATTATATGTATTTCGATCCTTAAATGCATAACTCCAAATAATGCAAATTAGAAACTCCTTTCTAATTTCATTCATATTCGCCAAGGACTCATTGGGTTGTCATTTATCGAATCACATAGACATTTCTCTTCTTTATTGAAGTGGTAGATTCTTTATCGATCATACATTATCTCCATGTACAACTTATTATACCCAAGCATACCCTTTGATATACCCTAAGGGTCTTAAGGAATAAGTCAAAGTATAACTCATCATACACAAGATACTATGATGATCTCAAGTCCAAGGATTACTCAGACTACTATCACTACAGAATTCCTATTGACAGCAAATAAAACTCCATTAGGTATTCCTTAGCGAGCCACGCTCAATGAACTTATTCTCTAATAAGCACCTACATACTTGCTTTAGTGTCTCCACACAAATGATCATGAGATCAATCATCCTCATCCAACGAAAGCAAAGCAACGTATGTACCAATCTATCCGGATTCACTAATCCCCAATTTAGTAATTCAATGATTGGGAACTATTTTAGTTTTAAGCTTTCTAAGAATTTAGATCTCATTAGAATGATCATCATCTTTATTCTAAAAGCATTGCTTAAAACTATGGGTTTATCACATATTATAAAACAAAGATCACGTAGATAATTAAAAGCCTTTAATAAATTAATACTTTTTATTAATAAATGAATAAGATTGTTACAAAGTATATGCTTTATCATCAAACATGATTGGCTTGTGTGCATATTACTTTCAAAAATATTTTTATAGGAAATATACGTTTTGTAATTAAAATATTTTAAACTTCCAAAATTAATTATTTGAGCTTTAACTTCAATAATTCATAATAAATAGCCCTTTATCAGAAAATTGAATCTCGCGACTTTTTATAGGAAATTCAATTCTCTACAACTTCTGAAGAAAGTTTTTCCAAATTCCAAATGAAATTGACCGAAATTCACAAACAGGCGATTTTACAGCTATAATCAAATTTTTTTACCAATAAATGGGGTCCAACCGACATGTTTAACATGTTTTAAACATTTATTGCAACAAAAATACTCTTCCTCCTCAGATACTCATATATCCCACATTAGATTTGTAAAAATATCACCATTATTATATTATTAAAATATAATAATACATTTAAATGAATTATCTTATCGAGAAAAAGATAAAATTTCAATTTTCAACAATTGTCACATTAAAATTTTTCTCCATCTATATCCACATAAAATCAATATTTTCCTCATCATATGAATCAATAATTAATTATTCACAAATAATATTACGTAATCACAATATGATGACAACTGTGCGCTCCTGTGAGTTCAGGAAAGGGGCTTTCAATAAGAATTTCTCTTTTCTTTGCCAGCGCAATTAGGTGACCAAACCTCTCCTTAGATGTAACTTTCTAGACATTGCCAATAATGTTATCTAATAATATTATTCAGATAATATGAATTATTGCATAGATAATGAAAAATCTTGTGTAATGACAATTATTCAAACAACAATAATATAAAATATCAACGTAGCAATTATTAAATCAATAAAATAATTGAACAATAATTATTGTAACCATTATTAAGTAGTGTCTTCACATAAGAATCAATAATTGGTGCAATATCTGCAGTGTCATCGTGTTTTAACCACCGAGTATTTTAACAATATTAGCGTGAATAACTACGCCGTTATTTTTAAACCACTTATATTTGTCGTTTTTTCTTCATCCAATCGCTTTCAGTTATGGGCCCACAAAATATTCTTGGGTCGCATTTAATATTCCCCACGCAAGAAGAATATTCCACGACCAAACAAATATTCCCAAACAACAATGAATATTTTATAACCACTTGCTTATTTTGAAATATTTGCGTATTTTACCCATAACTATTCACATTAATCAAATCAACCCTTACTATTTCAAAATAATAAAAAGAGAAAATTAAATTTCATTAATAATAAGTTGGGGTCTTACAACCTCCCTCCTTATGAAATTTAAGTCCTCTCGAAATCGACGACGACTGTGTGTTTCAAAAGGTGAGGATACCTCGCTTTCATTTCGTTTCCAATTCCCTGGTCATTTCCTCTATATAGATGATTCCTCCACAAAACTTTAACTTGTGGTATGACCTTTTGCGTGTAGGACATGCTCCTTCCTATCCAAGATCTTGTGGTACCTCCTCATACATTAAGTCTTGACTATCTCGTCCTGGTTCTAACTCTATAACGTGGTTCGGGTCTTTCACATATTTACGAAATACGAGATATGTGAAACACATTATGAACACGAGACATACTTGAGGTAACGCGAGTCTATAGGCTACATTTTCTACTCGGTCAAGAATTTGAAATGGACCAATAAATCGTGGATTGAGCTTTCCTCTCTTCCCAAATCTTGTAACTCCCTTCCATGGAGCAACTCGCAACAACACATGATCCCCTATACTAAATTCCACGCCCTTTCGATGAAGATCCGCATAACTTTTTGTCGATCTTGTGCCGCTTTTGTATACGTTGTCGAATCATTTGGATCTTTTCGGTGAGTCATACGTATTAACTTTCGGGTCCCAACAATGTTGCTTCACCCACCTCATCCCAACATATTGGAGAGCGACACTTTTCGTCCATATAATGCTTCAAATGGAGCCACACCTATACTTGTCTCGATAACTTTGTTGTTGTAGGAGAATTCCACCAATGGTAAATACTTATCCCAACCGCCCTTGAACTCTAGGACACAGAGTCTTAATAGATCTTCAAGAGTTTGAATAGTCCTCTCTCGATTGTCCGTCTGCTTTGAGGATGGTATGTCGAACTAAATCGCAAATCCGTGCCCTATAGCTTTTTGCAAGCTAACCCAAAATCTTGAAGTGAATCTTGGGTCACGATCCGAAACTATGGATCTGGGCATGCCATGCAACCTCACAATCTCATTCACGCATACATACTAGCAAGACGTTCAAGGGAATAAGTCTCCGTATCGCAAGCAAGAAATGAGCGGACTTGGTTAATCTATCAACAATAACCCAAATAGCATTGATGCCTTGAGAAACCGTAGGAAGACCTGTAATTAAATCCATAGTAATGTGTTCCCACTTCCATTTCGGAATCTCAAGTGGTTGCAACGGACCCTTAGGTACTAGATGCTCCGCCTTTACACGTTGACAAGTTAAACACATCGAGATAAACTTTGCAATCTCTCTCTTCATATTGTTCCACCAAAATGTATGTCAAGATCACGATACATTTTAGTACTTCCAGACGGATTGCAAATGGTGTATTGTGTGCCTCCATCATAATCTTGTACTTCAAATCGTAGTCGTTAGGGACACAAAGTCCAGAGTGGACTCAAGTATTCCTTCTTCATCAATTCTCGCCCTAATAGCTCCTTCTTGTACTTTCTTCTTCTTCACACATCGACTTCGAGTCGATGGCTTCGAGCAACCTTAACTTTTTCTATTAAAGTTGGCTCTACGCGATACTTGACATCATCACACTCATTCCCGTGATATGATCTTCTACTCAACGCTACCTACCACGCTCGCTTTTCCAAGATGGTATTGAATAGTGTGGTCGTAGTCTTTCAATAGCTCGAGCCAACGTCGTTGTCGCATGTTGAGTTCTTTTTGAGTGAAGAAATATTTAAGGCTTTTATGGTCCGAATATATCTCCACTTTCTCCCCATATAGATAGTGCCTCCATATCTTTAATAATGAAACATGATTGCCGCTAACTCTAGATCATGAGTAGGATAATTCCTCTCATACTCTTTAAGTTGTCATGAGGCATAGGCTATGACTTTCCCACGTTGCATGAGAACACATCCTAACCCTTTGCCTCGAAGCATCATCAGAGATAACAAATCCATCCGAACTAGATGGTATTGTTAGAACAGTGCCAAATAAGTCTCCTCTTAAGCTCTCGAAACTCTTCTCGCATTCTTCGCTTCCAAACGAATTTTGTATCCTTCCGAAAGTTATTTGGGTTAATGGAGTAGCGATTCGAGAAAACCCTTCCACGAATCTCCGATAATAACCAGCTAGACCCAAAATCTACGCACTTGGCCACCGAATTTTGGTTGTTCCTAACTTTCAGATTGCTTCAATCTTCACGGGTCCACTTGATACTCTATGTTTTGACACCACGTGCCCAAGAAATGCTTCTTCCTCAAGCCGTAACTCGATTTCTTCAATTTGGCATATAGTTTGTTTTCACGAAGCCTTTGGAGTACCAAATTTCAAATGGTGCTCATGATCTTCACGACTTTTGGAATATATGAGGATGTCATCAATAAAGACAACAACAATCGATCCAAATATTCCTTGAATACTCGGTTCATCATATCCATGAAAGCCGCAGAGTATTAGTCAATCCCGAAAGACATGACTAAGAATTCATAATGCCCGCACCGAGTTCTAAAGCGCGTCTTTTGAATATCCTCGCCTAATCTTCAATGATGATATCCGTAATCGAAGATCGATTTTTGAAAAGAATTGTGCTCCTCAGAATCGGTCAAACAAGTCATCAATACGAGGTAGAGTATACCTATTCTTGATGGTGACATGGTTCAATTCCCGATAGTCAATATAAAGTCGCATACTCCCGTCTTTCTTCTTTTACTGAATAAAACAGAGCACCCCAAGGAGATGTACTAGGACGAATGAAACCGATGTCCAACAATTCCTCGTAGTTGGACCTTTAACTCCCAAGTTCAATAGAGCCATTCGATATGGGGTTTTAGAAATGGGCTTTGTACCGTGTTCAAGATCAATAAAGAATTCAACTTCACGCTCGGGGTAGACCGGAAGTTCTTCAGAAATACGCCAGAAAGTCAATAACAACAGGAATATTATTCAAATTTGACGTGTCTTTATTCAAATCCATAACATGGGCTAAGAAAGCTTAACATCCGCTTTTTCAATAAACGAATAGCTTTATGATTAGATATAGCGGTGATTGATTTTAATGGTTTAGTTGCTTGAATTGCACAACAAAGTTGGTTAAGAATATGAAAACTAACAACCTTACGAAAACAATCAATTTTGGCATGATGAGTAGTTAACCAATCAATCCCTAAAATCACATCAAAAGTAAGTATCTTTAAAGAGATAAGGTCAATGGTGTAAGGTGATGGTGCCAACTTGAATCAAACAAGATTTATAAATAGTGGATGTGATGAAAGTTTCTCCTAACTGAGTTTCCACAGATAGGTCAAAGTCTAATTTCTCTGGAGTCAAGTTTAAACGCTGAGCACATGCAGAGAGATAAATGAATGGGTAGCACCCCAGATCAAGTAAGGTATAAACTTCGCAAGAATTTATAAATAGCTTACCCGTGATCACCTCATTTTTGGGTTCCTCGATTTTGACCACATCACAACAAACGCTCTTCCCGAACCGATTGACTTTGACTTTTTTCGGGACATCTTTTGAGTCACCGTCCCTCATTGAACTAGGTTTCGCCACCGCACAATCTCGAAAGCGATATGTCCTTCCTTTCCATAATTATAGCATACCTTGAACTGCTGTTGTGGGCAGGTTTGACCGATATGTCCCTCTTTCCCGCATTTATAGCATAAGATATGACCGGTGGTCGTTTCTCTCTCTTAGAACCAGCTGTTGCGGATTGTCGCTCTTACATGGTCGTTGTTAAATCTCCTCTTTTTAAAATCTCATCCCGACTCATTTCTTCTATTTTCATGGCCATGATTACCACCGAGTGGTTACCATTTTTGTCCGTCTTTTTTCTTTCTCCGCCGGTTATCATTATTTCGCTGACCGCTATCTCCGGTATGATCCTCGGTTATGGTCCCGGTTGAATATACTCGTTATCTCGATCTAACAATTGAGCCCCGTTAACAACATCCGAATAGAGAGAAAATTTATGAGAAATGAGATATTGTCGATGCCGGGTTTCAAACCTCTAGAAACATCCACGCCATAACGCTCCTCATTCTCCACCAAATGAGGTGCAAACTCGATAACTCGCAAACTTTGCCTCGCATCGAGACAAATCACGTTGTTTTGCTCTAATCGATGAACTCCACTTCCTTCATATAACGTAACACTTTCGTGAAAGTATTTGTCATTAAATAGTTTCAAACGCTCCCAAGACATACGCCGAGTCGCAATTTGGATGGGCACGCTTCATGCACTCCACCAAGATTCTCGCTCGCCACGGAACATAAAAGGTGGCGAATGGAACCTTCTGTTCTCCCGCATCCCAAGACATCGAATATCTTGGTAATTTGCTTGACCCATATTTCGCCATGATCGGATCCGGCTTTCCTTAAATTCGTGGTCCCAACTCTTCGAATCGCTTGGCATTTGTGACAACCCGTGAATTGTTATCATTTCCTCCTGTATTTTGAACACGAAGTCTCCTCTCGTCGATTTTGCATGAATCGCAAAAAGCTTCTAAACATCCCTCGTTCATCATCTCGCCGGTGGTGTTATTCACAGGAGGAACATTGCCAAACTGTTGCACGTTCTCCTCGTTGGTGAGTACAAAGGCGTCTCCACAGCCTCATTTCCATTGTTAATATTCTCATTCGACATTCTCAAATCACCGTCATAAAACAAGGGTTAATTAAGGAAATCATTATATCACATAATATCCTTATATCTTCGACCAACTAACAAATAAGCTTAGGTAGGACACACTCTAGCGAAGGATTTACTCGCCTCCTCCTAGTTCTATTCCCGATCTCCGCCAGAGATCATATCCCTAAGCTCGATACCAACCGTGACGCCCCAAAATAGGTATACATCACCCATTCCGAGTTGTCAATACACGGTATGAAACAACTACAATTTTATTATTACAACAAGAAATCTGTGAGTTTGGATACAAATATTATCTTCTGTATAATATCTATACTCAAATAAATCCTCATCACATTTATTGATATATTATTTTACAAAAATGGTGAGGACTACTAAACAACTCTCTCTAGAACCTTCATTCCATACCCCCGACTCGCACTCATTATATTCTCGCCTCCCGAGAAAAAAAAAAAAAAAATGGAACAAAAAGGAAAAGGGTGAGCTCAACTAGCCCAAGAAAGAATATTATGACTAAGATAATATACAACAAATTATCATTAGTCTTCAACAGGAAAAAAATCTAATAGAATACAATAGGACAACAAGTTTTAAATCAATATTCGCAATGAAAATAATAATTCATTAGAAGGGTTAAGTGAGAGAATGCAACTACTATCTTCTCTGTATGAATTTTAAAGTTCATCGCCTATCTTTTATCCTCAGTAACATCAATCATATATATATCCGAATCAAATATTCATCTTTTGCACTACACAGCCAAAGATATTCATCGATTGGTCATGTTCATCTAAACACTGCTCATCTTTGCACTACTGTACCCAAAGATATTCATCGAAATCATTCATCTTTGCATTACAGCCAAAGATATTCCATAATATCATCATT
This sequence comes from Panax quinquefolius, assembly GCA_020205615.1. Taxonomy (NCBI): domain Eukaryota; kingdom Viridiplantae; phylum Streptophyta; class Magnoliopsida; order Apiales; family Araliaceae; genus Panax; species Panax quinquefolius. The sequence goes on from CM035160.1 coordinate 37,555,135, forward strand.
TAAGACCGAAGATGATGAAAAATATTTTTAAAGAAACGAATCTAGTGAAACAAAATGACAAGGATTAAGGATTACGGATTCGTACTTTATTTTATCCACGTCCAAAAATACCTCAAAAATAATCACGGTGGTGTAAAATTCAAGAATGATCAAAACATGGATACAATCAAAGCTAGTATCCACAATAGATATTTTAGATTAAAAAGAAAATTTTTATTTTTCGATGAATAGTGCAGATTCGTGAATAGTGTCATATACGTAAATAAAGTCAGAAGTACACGTGAATAAGTAACTCAGACACCGTAAGTTCCAAATTTGATAAAAACATCAGATCAATATTTCAACATAATGATATTGAAGAAATAATATCATTACAAAAAAAAATATCCCTTACCTCAAAAGACAAGACTTCTAGTTGAAACAGGACATAGGTTATGACTTGAACTTCTGCACCGATAGCAATACTCAAAGTATACTCAAAATACTCACAAGGATACGCCGATAATATAGAGAGAGAAAACTTGAGTTTACGGTGTGATTTTTAATTCTAACCTAAGCACCCTATTTATAGGAAATCGCTAGAACAATTAAAAAGAGAAAATTTAATATAATAATATTATATATATTACAAATTCTCTACTTTACACTTAGCATCTGAAATCAAAGAATCTTAACACATGTTAAATGAGTCCCAACAATGTAAAAACATTTTTGTAATTAAAATATTTTAAACTTCCAAAAATTAATTATTTTGAGACTTGTAATTTCAATAATTCATAATAAATAGCCCTTTTATCGTAAAATTCAATCTCGCGCCTTTTTATAGGAAATTCAATTCTCTACAACTTTGCGGAAGAAAGTTTTCCAAATTCCAAAACAGAAATTGACAAAAATCCACAAACAGACGATTTTACATAAGTTATAATCAAATTTCAAATAATAAATGAGGTCCACCGACATGTTTAACATGTTTTAAACATTTATTGCAACAAAAATACTCTTCCTCCTCAGATACTCATATATCCCACATTCGTTGTAAAAATATCACCATTATTATATTATTAAAATATAATAATACATTTAAATGAATTATCTTATCGAAAAAAGATAAAATTTCAATTTTCAACAATTGTCACATTAAAATTTTTCTCCATCTATATCCACATAAAATCAATATTTTCCTCATCATATGAATCAATAATTAATTATTCACAAATAATATTACGTAATCACAATATTGACAACCAAAGTAGTTCCTGTGAAAGAGGGGCTTTCAATAAGAATTTCTCCTTCTTGGCGTAAGCAATAGGTGAACAAACCTCTCCTTGACAGTAACTTTCTAGACATTGCCAATAATGTTATCTAATAATATTATTCAGATAATATGAATTATTGCATAGATAATGAAAAATACTGTGTAATGACAATTATTGAAACAACAGCAATATAAAATATCAACGTAGCAATTATTAAATCAATAAAATACTGAACAATAATTATTGTAACCATTATTAAGTAGTGTCTTCTTACATAAGAATCAATAATTGGTGCAATACCGTAGCTCTTCGTGTTTTAACCACCGAGTATTTTAACAAGATTAATCTGTGAATAACTACGTCGTTATTTTTAAACCACTTATATTTGTCGCGTTTTCTTCATCCAATAGCTTTTTACATGGGCCCACAAAATCTACCACTTGGCCGTCGATATTTAATATTCCCCCGATAAAGAAGAATATTCCACGCACCAAACAAATATTCCCCGACAACAATGAATATTTTATAACCACTTGCTTATTTTGAAATATTTGTGTATTTTACCCATAACTATTCACATTAATCAAATCAACCCTTACTATTTCAAAATAATAAATAGAGAATATTAAATTTCATTAATAATAAGTTGGGGTCTTACGGCTTTAGCTTCAAATATTCTTCAATTTGTCTAGATTCAACTAACTTTTTCTCAAGATCTAATTCCCTAGCCAAAGACTTCTCCAAAGATCCTCGTAATATGCCTTCTCCGCTCATTGAATTCCGCATCTTTATCTTGGAGTTCGATTCAAGAATCACCATTTTCTACAAGCTCCACATCCCTATCGTCTTTCCCTGTCAACATGCACGCATCAAAATAAATAGTGAAAACACTTTCTAACTCCCTTGTGTAAACCGGAAAATAAAAAAATAATTTAATCCCCACTTCTCATTTCAGGCTTATTCAACTCATCCACATCAATTACTATTAGTTCCCCCATTTCAAAACCCTAATCGTGCCTGCAATTTCTCAAAAATCACAGAAAATCCAAAAAATCCCATTTGATTCAAATCAAGATTTTCATATTACCCAATACAATCAACCCACAAACAACAAATACAACGAAAATTCTTAGATTTCCCCGAGAAAAATCAAAACCCTTGTAATTTTACCAGGAATATTGATACAATAGGCCGAAATGAAGGAAAATCAGACGCAAATGATTGAAACCCACTCTCAGACTAAAAGCTAAAGTTGCACTCTCCCTAAGTTCAGTCCACAAATCTTTAAGCAAAACACTAAAAGCTAAAAGTCGGTTCAGATCGACATTTTGGGTCTTCTTAGATCTCACAAAAACTGAATTGGGGATTGTGGTTTGAGGAGTGAGAAATGAGAGAGAGAGGACGCATGGTTTAAGAAGTGAGAAATGAGAGAGAGGATTGTGGTTTGAGGAAGATGAAGGGTATTTTAGACATTGATCTGTCTTTTTTTTACTGTTATTGTCCTTTCTCACGCGCTTTTGGCGTCTGACTTACACGCACGGTTAAGTTGGATGGAAAATGTGACATTTTCACTTCAACTCAAAAAGTCAGGAGTTTAAATGTAGCTTTACTTGTGACGCCCCCCAAAATAGGTATACAACACCCATTCTGAGTCGCCAAATACATAGTACAGAAAGCAAACTATAACTTCAATAATACAATTGTCGTGCAAAATACGAAAACACATACTGTGAGCTTAAATACAAATATTATCTTTTAGACAATATCCACACTCAAATAAGTCCTCATTACAATTATTCAAACACTATTTTACAAAAATAGTGAGGACTGCTAAAACATCTTTCTAGAACCATCACTCCATACCCTGACTAGATCCTGCTATGTTCTCAACTCTTGAGAAAAAAAATGGAACAAAAAAGAAAAGGGTGAGCTCAACTAGCCAGTAAAGAATATTATGACTAAAATAATATACAACAATTTATCATTAGTCTTCAACATGAAAAAATCTGATAAAATATAATAGATAACAAGTTTTAGATCAACAACTGCAGCGAAAACAACAATCCACTAGAAAAGTCAAGTAGAGAAAGAATTCCACTATCTTCTAAGATTTAAAAGTCCATCATCAATATTTTATCCCTGTAACAACAATCAATATACATCTTTACACTACTACAAAACAGTAAATAGACAACGCAGAAAAAACGTTGTTTCAGTCAGAAAAACGTCGTGGTTAAGGGTGTCATCTATTTGACACCCTTACACAACATTTTTAAAACGTTGTAGTTAAGCACATTCCACAACGTTTTTTAAGAAAAAAACGTTGTAGATTTATTATCTATAAATTAACAGATGCTTAAAAACGTTGTAGAAGGTATGATTTCACAACGTTTTTTGGATAAAAACGTTGTAAAATGTATGATTACACAACGTTTTTAAAATATTGTAGATTAAAAAAAAAAAGTTATTTCACCAACATTACCAATGCACCTTCAATATGTTAATGCCATGATATATAGCTAAAAGATCTAAATTCTCATTTAAATTTAAAGCCAAAATGTATCAACCATTCAAAATACATTCCAATAATACCATTCATGTAATTCAAATTACTACATCCACAAAATATATACCAAAATATCATATATGCTCTACATGTAGCTGCTCACATACGTTGCCCATCAAAAAGAGAACATCTGATATTGAAAACAACATCAATCATGAAATTACTTGAACTTAAATGTTACACAACATAATCTTAAAAATGATTAATGAAATACTTATAGCTTGCTTGAATAGTTAGTGCCCTTTTACTGGTACTTGATTAGTCTTGAAAGACAACTTGGTAAGTTGTCCACTTCCAGTGCATTGGTTAACTGACTTCAAATAGGAGCCTTCATCCCGAAAAAAAAGGAAAGAAGATTAAGATTAAAATGGTTACACTAGCCCATGGAAACTGATAAAGATCAGGGAAACTGATTAAGATCATAGAGAAAACACAGTGCATATGGTAATAGAGAAAACACAGCAGCATACCTTGGCATTCCTCTGTCCCAAAATACTCTGCATCAAGATTTGCATTGCTTTCATACAAATGCAATCCTCACTATAAATCCTCACTTTCATAATATGTATGCTGACCTAATGGCAACTTCCTTGGTGTTTCTACAAAAAAGATAACACCTTCACTTGAGCCAGACTATCAAAAAGCCAGACTAACAAATATATGGACTTCTACATCGTAAACATGGCTTACTGAAACCTAATCATATTTTCAAAATGTTGTAAAAGTGTCAATAGTTGATGCAAATACCTGAAGTTGGCATTTGGAAGCAGCCGTGCTCAACAGAGGTATTATTCAGCTTCTACATATTATTCTTAATTGTTATCCATATATTAATTGAACCTATAAATGACAGCGCCGATATCTCCCACGTTTTCTTAGTTTAATCAATCTAATATGTTTCATTCAGAAGAAAGAAAAGATTCGTTTGAATATACACTTAACTGCCATAAATCTTCAGGGGAAAAAAGAAGCTAAAACTTCAAATTTGATCAGCAATAAAATAGTTGGAAAGGTTTAAATGCGCTTGAGTGTCATAAACACATGCTGTGGAGTTTTGCAGTTTTTCAGCTCACCTTCTTGTTGCTGCCTTTCCAGTCTTTCTTTTTCCTGCTGCTACCAGCCACTTCAAATCATTTCAACAACATGTTAATACCTGAATAATGAACACACAAAATATTATGATAAACACATAAAATACCATCCTCACCATCAGACTCTGGATCTGATTTGCACATAGTTGATGTCAGCATGATTTTTACCTCGTGATCCTGGACCATACAAAGGGTCAACTCATGTAGTATAAAGATAAATTGAAGGCATCAAAGTTAAATTAATCAAACAAATGAGGCTACAGCTGTATTTACCATTGTAAAAGCACCACGATCTTGTCCCACTGATCTTTCTAAAGTTAAATCTGCACCAAAACAAGTAAATAAGTTGCTTAAACTATTGAAGGAGGGCAAGATGAAAAACAGCATAAGAGACTCTAAACTTACCCATAAAGGATGCATGGGCAAAATCATTTTGAAGGCTGCATTGGCATCTCATATTACCACATGAATGGCATTTGGAAGCAGCCGTGCTCAACGGAGGTATTGTACTGGCTGAGCCACAAATACTTTTGTTACCACTAACTGTGCCTATAAGACACATTGCCAATTAGGTCCTATAAAGAGCCATAAAGCAGAAAAGTACCTGTGACTCAACTCCATACCTTTATGAGAAACCTTCCCTAGCGGGTACCTGCTATTTTGCATAAGTTTTGCAGGCTCTACCTGTGACCAAATAATATACAACTCAATAAGTCAAGGCAAACCTCAGCTGACATAGATGTCTAAATTCTAATACACATAAGAGCACTTCTATTAATTAAGAAAATGCTTGTATGTATACATAGTTTATAATAATCAAAGGAATCAGACCAGTTCCTCTCAAGAGGCATGCTAGCTGCAGAAAGCTGAGTCATACCAATCAGCTGGCAAGCTCATAAAAATAAAAGCTTAAGTGCATCTAATCATAACTTTCAAGAAAGTCACTTACCTTTCAAACCTTCCAATTGAGACATATAAGTCCAAATTATTAAGTTATGAGGGCAGCAAAACGACCAACAATCAAGAGTGCTATTTTACCCCTATTCTGTGAGCAAGCATAACTCTCTCCCACCTTCCTTCCCCCTGAATTTCTCTGTCTGTCTCTCCCACACACATTCAGAAGAAATGCAAGAGCATAATTTGTTCTACAAAGCATCATAACATCCTTTGAAATGTTCTAAAATATATATACATATCAATAATAAAAAAGAATACTGATTTATTAAGAACCTCAATATATATATATATATATAAAGACACACACACACACAAATATACATCTTTAGAGTCATTGAGTTAATATTCGTACAAGAGCACCTCATGCAAAGATATTTTATGTATAGCATGTGCCTAGATTTGGCAACTTTAACATTTTGAACAATACCATAAAAAGTAATAAGTATACCAGGAAAAAGCAGTAAGGTGGCAATACCTTCTAGAAGGACCTCTTGGTTTGAGATTTGATGAGCCAGGACACAAGGAGTTAACGTAATTAGACCTTTAAGAATTGAGATTAAAAATTAATTAAAACAACATTAATCGATTCAAACAATGCACAGTCAAATGTTTACTTAACATTTTCTTATAAGTTCAATATCATATATGGTACTCAGGTAACAACTCATATAACTAAATTCACCTATTTTGCAATAGCCAGAGAAAGAAGACCACGCTCAACAAACTTATCGATGATGTCATGAAGTTTGCTAAATTAAGACTAGAAGATCAACATAAAGGAAGCTCTTCAAAAGAATAGAGCAACATTTATCACCACCACCAATCATTTGCATACATGAAAATCAATGTAAAAAGTTGTTAGTTAAACAGGGAAAACAAACAAACAACTTGCTAGAAGACTGATAAAATGCAGCAATAGTAAAACTTTGACAACAATATTGATAATATAAATAACTTCTGAAGCTTAACCAAAAATGTTGAATTTTGACCCAAACAAAGACCAAATGCATCCAAAAATCCTCCTACACATTACCATTTGTTGCACACACTAATTTTTCTTTTGTAAAAAACGTATTATCATAAGTTACCAGATGTCTTTAAACATTATTAGCTTAATTCACAGCTTACCAAAAGCATTAATCTGCTCTCCTTCAGTGTATAACAACATTTTGATAAGAGTCCCTCGATAGCAGCCAAAAGTCCCTGTCTCACCTTTTTTGGCTGGATGAACACAAAGCTATAAAAATATGAATATTAGCAATTGGAGATTATCAGGCGGGGAAGGATTTAGCAATTGAATTATAAGATTAATAAGAGGAATAATTGTAATGAAAATTATACTCCTTCGTCTAGTGTAAAAATCTTTTGTGAACTGAAAGTGTATAAATGTATAATACAGATACATAATATAGATTGAGAGATGGGAAGTGAAATAAATAAACCTGAACTCAACATAACGGTGGAAGGAGTCAAGAGCCCAACCCTTATTCACGTTAGCAGCCATCACCAAGAACGAAATCAAACAGAAGGCAAATCCAAAAACCCTAAACCCTAACGCCGCCTTCTTCACCGCTCTTTCACTTCTCGTTCTCCCGATAGTCGAAGAAAGCGACCTCATTGGCCTCGTCCCAGTAGTACTTACTCCTCCTCCGCCCGACCTTCCACCGCACCGCTGAAGACGTCTCCGGCAGCAGGAACCGATAGATTCACCGCCGCCACTAATTCAACCGGAGGAAGAGAAGGAACGAAAAATCACTTGGAGAAGGAACGCCGCCACTAATTCAACCGGAGGAAGAGAAGAAACGAAAACTCACTTGGAGAAGAAACGAAAAACTCACTTGGAGAAGGAAACTGAAGATAAAAGAACGAAACTAACGAGCCTTGGGCAGAAAAAGACTATGTCTTTTAATTTTAAGTGTTCAGTACCTCCGTGTTTTATATGATAGACAACATTTTTTTTAAAAAACGTTATCTAATTAAAACAAAAAATTCCCTTTAAATGTATTAGCGTTTTTTGCGATATATATCTATAATTTTTTTTTAAAAACGTTAAAAAAAAAAAAAACCACAACGCGTTTTATAAAAACGCGTTGTGGTTTTAAAATATTGTCTATTTAATATTTTGTAGTAGTGTTAATCAAATATTCATGCTGCACTACTGGTCAAAGATATTCATTTCAGATCATCACGTTAGTCATGCTCATCTCAACACCTGCTCATCTTACACTACTTCGGTAAAGATATTCATTAGGTAATCATTCATCTTGCACTCTGTGCCAAAGATATTCAATAATATCATCATTTAGGATGAGGATGATGAAAAATATTTTAAAAGAACGAATCCAGTGAAACAAAATAACAAATATTAGAGATTCGTATTAAAGTTTATCCAAAATCAATAATACTTTATAATAATCAATTTTGAAGTAAAATTCAAGAATAAAGATCAAAACATGGATACAATCAAAGATAGTACCCATAATAGTCATCTTGGACTAAAAGGAAAATTTTTATTTTTCAGTGAATAGTGCCGTATACGTGAATAGTAACCATGAAACAAAAAGTTCTAAATTTGATAAAAAGTTCAGACCAATATTTCGGCATAATGATATTGAAAGAAATAATATCATTTACGAAGAAAATAACATCTCTTACCTCAAACGAACAGTACATCTGATCGGAATATCGGATATAAGGTTAAATGAAACTTGTCTTTCAATAAAGAACTCTCAAAGTATCAAATACTCACAAAATACGCCAATAATATAGAGAGAAAGAGAAAACTTATTTCGGTAAGTGATTTTCAATTCTAACTTAGCCCTCTATTTATAGGAAAATGTTAGAACGCCAAGTAGACTTAACTCGTTACCTACCATGGCTTTTACTCGCTATTATGTGCACCCACCACATTGAAATAAAATTCAAGACATTTCTTCACCAACCACAAGTGGGGTCCACTCAATTCTAGAATTTTTACCAAAATTATTTATAAACCTAATTTCGAATCACCAACTCTTAAAATTTATAACAAATCATACGCTCATTTTAACGGTTCAAAATTTGCGGACATATACTCAACTTATATATGTATAATATATCCAAAATTACAACGATCCAACTATTACGGATTAAAAATTATAACTCACGTAATATATCTCAAAAAACACTAGTTTAATTTTTAATACCTCCATTCGACAAAAATACTAATAAAACACCTCAATATTAACTCTTTCATTTTTAACCACAATAAATATATCCAACATTTATATCCACATAAAATAAATATTTCTTATCATATGAATCAATAAATAATTATTCACAAATAATATTACGTAATCACATTTATGACAACAAAGCCATTCTCGTGAAAGAGGGGCTTTCAATAAGGATTTCTCCTTCATCAAGGCAATTAGGTGACCAAACCTCGTAAGACCCCAACTTTTGAATAAAGATTAAATTTTCTCGAAATATATTTTTGAATATTATGGTGTGGATTTGATATAATGTTATAGTTGTAGGTAATATTTATAAATTTTGCAAAGTACGTAAGTTGTTATATAATATTGATTGGTCGGGAATATTTGTTTTAACGAGGAATATTCGTACTGATAACTAAGACAATCATTCGTCGTCCGAAAAAGTCAAAGCCAGTAGAGTGGGGAAAGCGTTTGTTGTGACTCCCGTGAAAGAAAGAAGAACGAGGTTATCACGAGTAAGCTTTTCATAAACTCTAGTGAAGTCTATACCTTATTTGATAACCGATTCTACCCATTCTTTTATTTCTCCTACTCTTGCGCTCAACGTTTAAATTTGACTCGAGAAATTAGACTTTGACTTATCTGTTAAAACTCCATTAGGAGAAACCTTCATTACATCCAATCGTTTATAAGTCTTGTTTGATTCAAATCGCACGTTACTCGTCAATCTTATCTCCTTAAAAAATACTTGCATTCGACGTGATTCTAGGATTGATTGGTTAACTACTCATCATGCTAAAATTGATTATTTTCGTAGGTTGTTAGCTTTCAAATTCCTAATAAAACTATTATGCTTAATTCAAGCGACCAAACCATTAAAATCAATCACGGTCATCTCAAGCCATAAAGCTATTCATTTATTGAAAAACGGATGTCAAGCTTTCTTAGCTCATGTCACTTGATTTAAACAAAATATGTCGATTTGAAGGATATTTCTATTGTTAATAAATTTCCGACGATTCCTCAAGAACTTCCCCGCCTACCCAGAGCGTGAAGTTGAATTTTGTATCGACCTTGAACCCAAGACAAAACCTATTTCCAAAGCCCCATATCGAATGGCTCCTATCAACTTCGTGGAGTTAAAACCCAATTGCAGGAATTGTTAGACATTGGTTTCATTCGTCCCAAGTACGTCTCTTTCGGGGTGCTCCTGCTCTATTCGTGAAGAAGAAAGATGGGAGTATGCGACTTCAGTATTGATTATCTGGAGTGAATCATGTCACCATCAAAAATAGGTACCCATTGCCACGTATTGATGACCTGTTTGATCGCCATAAGGAGCATAATTTTTTTCAAAGATCGATCGTCATTCGGATATCATCACCGAAGGTTAAAATCGAGGATATTCCAAAGATCGCCTTTCGTAACTCCTAAGACGGCATTATGAATTCTTAGTCATGTCTTTTGGATCGACTAATGCTCCCGCCGCTTTCATGGATATGATGAACCGAGTATTCAAGGAATATTTGGATCACTTTGTGGTCGTCTTTATTGATGACATCCTTATTTATTCCAAAACCGTGAAGATCATGAGCAACACTTGAGGTCGATACTCTAAAAGCTTCGTGAATATAAGCTTTATGCCAAGTTAAAGAAATGCGAGTTCTAGCTTCGAGGAAGTAGCATTCCTTGGGCATGTAGTATCAAGTCATGGAATATCCGCTGACCCAAGAAAGATCAAGCTATTCAAAGTCGGAGCAACCCAAATCAATGACCAAGCACGTAGCTTTCTCGGCTTAATGGTTATTATCTGAGATTCGTGGAAGGATTTTTCGAATCGCTACTCCATTAACTCAGCTGACTCGGAAAGATACAAAGTTTGGTTGGAGCAAGGAATGTGAGAAGAGTTTTCAAGAACTCAAAAGGAGACTCATTTCAAAGACTGCTCTGACAATACCATTTGGTTCGGAGGGATTTGTCATCTACAAGTGATGCTTCGTGCAAAGGGTTGGATGTGTTCTCATGCAACATGGGAAAGTCATAGCTTATGCCTCAAGACAACTCAAAGAATATGAGAGGAATTATCCTACTCATGATCTAGAGTTCATAAATTGTTGTCTTCGCACTTAAAATTTGGAGGCATTACTTGATGGAGAGAAAGTGGAGATCTTTACTGATCATAAAAGCCTCAAATATTTCTTCACTCAAAAGGAACTCAACAATGCGACAACGACGTTGGCTTGAAATGTTGAAAGATTATGATCATACCATCCAATACCATCTCGAAAAGCGAATATGGTAGCCGACGATGTGTGTAAGATCATACGCGGCACGAAAAGTAATATTCACAACACAAAAGCCCATTTTGTGTGACTTACAAAGGATGGAGATAGAGTTAAAAACTCAGGACCCATGTGATGATGGTGAATATACTGAGTAGAACCGACTTTAATTGATAAAGTTAAAGTCGCTTTCAAGTTATAGATCCCGAGTCGATGCATATGAGGAAGAAAGTGCAAGAAGGTGCTACGCCTAAGCAAGAATCGATGAAGAAGGAATATTGAAGTCAACTCTGACTTTGTGTTCCTAACGACCTCGATTTAAAGTATAAAATCATGATGGAGGCGCACAACACACCGCTTGTAATCCATCTCGGGAGTACCAAAATGTATCATGATCTTCGCCATACATTTTGGTGGAGCAATATGAAAGAGAGAGATAGCGCTATTTATCTCAAGGTGTCTAATTTGTCAACGAGTTAAAGCGGAGCATCAAGTACCAAAAGGTCCATCAGAACCACTTGAAATTCCGTGAATGGAAGTGGAGCACATTACCATGGATTTCAAGTTATCGGCCTTCCCAAAGTTTTCAAGGCATAGATGCGATTTGGGTCATTGTTGATAGATTGACCAAGTCCGCTTCATTTCTTACCGATACGAGAAACTTATACACTTGAACGCCTTGCTCAGATATACATAAACGAGGTTGTAAGATTGCATGGTATGCCAAGATCCATAGTTTCGATCGAGACCCAAGATTCACTTCAAGATTTTGGGTTAGTTTGTAAAAAGCTATGGGCACGGATTTGATTTAGCTCGGCAGATATCATCCTCATCCTCGGACGGACGGCAATGGAGAGGACGATTCAAACTCTTCAAGATCTATTAAGACTCGTGGTCCTCGACTTCAAGGAAAGTTGGGACAAGTTCTTACCATGGTGGAATTTTCCTATACAACAAAAGCTTATCAAGCAAGTATCGTATGGCTCCATTCGAGGCGCTGTATGGAAGAAAGTGTCGCTCTCCAAAGATGTCGGGATGAGGTGGGTGAAGCAACGTTGTTGGGACCAGAGTTGGTACGTATGACTACTTCTAAAAGATTCAAATGATCCGACAACGATAAAAACCTCACAAGATCGATAAAAGAGTTATGTCGATCTTCATCGAAAGGATGTAGAATTGATATATGGAGATCATGTGTGTCATACGTGTCGCTTCCATGGAAAGGAGTTACAAGATTTGGAAAGAGAGGAAAGCTCAATCCTCGATTCATCGGCCCATTTTTAATCCTCGATCGAGTAGGAATCGTGGACCTATAGACTAGCTTTACATTTAAGTATGTCTCGTGTTCATAACGCTTTTTCACATATCCATGTTACGTAAATATGTGAAAGACCCAAACCACATTATCGAAGTTAAACCGGACGAAATAGCGGAAGATTTGACGTATGAAGAGGTTCCTGTTCAAATCTTTGATAAGAAGGAACATATTCTACGCTCCAAGGTTATACCTCAAGTCAAAGTTTTGTGGAGAAACCACGATGTCGAGGAAATGACCGGGAGTTAGAATCAAATAAAATCAAAGTATCCTTACCTCTTCGACATACCAGTACGCACCTTAATTTCGAGGACTTAAATTTCATAAGAAGGGGGTCAGTAAGACTCCAACTTTTGAATAAAGATTAAATTTTCTCAAATATATTTTGAATATTATGGTGTGAATTTGATATAATGTTATAGTGTGGGTAATATTTACAAATTTTGCAAAGTACGCAAGTTGTTATATAATATTCGATTGGTCTGAGAATATTCGCTTTTAACAGGAATATTCGTGATAACTAAGACAATCATTGGTGGACCCCCATTAACGGAATTATGTCGGATCGAGAAAACGACGAAAAATATTTTTTATGAAAATAACGACGGAAGTTTTACCGTTAACGCTGAACTACCTTAGTAGTAAAAGTAAAGTAATACGCTGTGGGTCAGATAAGAGTACACCAGATTGATTATTAATGCTTACGTGAGAAGTCACTCGCTTATACTCAATTATTGCTACATAAAGAATTGTCGATCATATCTCTCATATTATCGATTCGATTATTGTCATAAGATCATCTCAGATAATATGTTATTTTATTAAATCAATAATTAAGACGACAAAGTTATTCATATTATTAAATTGCAATATTTATAATATCTAAGTTTCACAAGGAAAGGTTTGGTCACCTAATCAATGCTACTATCAGGAGAAATCCTTATCGAAAGCCCCTCTTCCGGAAAAACGAATTCGTTGATAAATATTGTGAGTTATAATATTAATGATGAATGTTATTAAAATTAAAGTTGTGTTCTTGAGTTGAATTTGGAGACGCTTGGACGTGATATTTGAGTCCCGAACGATGAAATTAATAAAATAGTCTATAAACACAAAATTTTTAGGAATTCACTATTGGTCAAAATCAGCATTGACTTTTTTAGAGAAAAGTCAAACTTCAAAATTTCAAAATTTATATTTTTGATAAAAATGGTTTCATTGTGTTGGAATTATTTGTGTTAGTGAAAATCGACAATTATTTCGATAATAATTAATGTCTGGAGGTTATATCAATTAATCGGGTATTTAACCTAGGATAATCGAGCAATTGATTGCTATTATTTCACATGATTATAACTATTTGTTCACATATGTATACTATTGTTTCACATTCTTGTTACTATTAGGGGAGTTGTGCAAGATTGATAATACTTCCATGACTAAGTTAAAATGGAGGTATGGATGGAGGTACTATATCGTAATTCAGATTTTCACATGTCTAAAACTATTGATTCACATAATTTACTATTGAATCACATTATTTACTATTATGGGAGGTGGTGCAAGTTTGATAATACTTCCATGAATAAAATTAAAAATAAAGAAAAAGTTGGAGGTATTGACTAAAATTTTTCGAGCCCCAAAACGCAATTATCGAAACTATATTTTTCTATAAATAAGCTCATTCTTCATTCATTTCTCACCAATTCACAAAAGCTTTAGAGCGATTATTATAGAGAGAAATTATAGAAAGAAGAAGAGAAGTCTCGCTACCTCACTATTCCAAAGATCCAATTTTTTCTAAAGGTAAGGAGTATTATTTCTTTCTTATCCACGAAGAGAACTTCGTTATTCCATTCTTTATTATTCTCGTTGAATAACTCAGATACGCCAAGCTACCCTATACTTGGTGAAATTCTTTTGTTCCATTCTTTATCATTCTCATTGGAACATCCTGCTCATAAGGTTTCACGCTTTTAATTCGGGTTCCGCTTCTTTATTATTCTCGTTGAATATCCTGCTTCAAGGCTTTTACGCCGGACCGGTTTCATTTTTTTTATTATTCGCTGAATATCCTCGATATGCGGCTTTTAAGCCGGACTCGATTCCGCCTTTATTATTCTCATTGGAATATCTCGTCTGTGCATTTTACTACGGACCGATTCCATTATTTATTATTCTCATTGAATAACTCGCTTGTGTGGTCTATCGATGCCCGGTGATTTCTTTTGTTATTCCATTCCTTATTATACTCAAATTGGTTAAAGTTTTGACTTCTATACTCCATGAAATTAGTGGAATATCCTTGATATTTGCGCTTCATCCAAAGATCTTTTCATGAAAATATTTTTCGAGCATTCTTGAATTTTATTCTACAAAGCAAGATCATGTCGATAATTTGGACATTATTAGTTCCTCGGATAAATTAATTCTTGAACTTGTTTTATCAATTCTTATATCATTGTCATCATCCTCATGTTTATATTTTGTTGAAAGTCATGCGGGCCTATAAAGTGCATGATGGACTTGGTATGATTACGACTAGGGATTATTCTTGTAATCATGATCGTAATGTTACAAATGATGTGGAAAAGTCCTCATCGTCTGTAGAGTATTGATGGATGACTTGTTGGCACGATCATGACCATTATTGAATACACAAATATTTTTTGGCCAGAGTGCATGGATAATTGTGGTCGTGATACTAAAGAATATCCTTGGCAGAAAGTGTGGGGGTGATTCGATGATGTGGATTATTTATTGTCGAGTCCCAAATGATAAAAGTGGTGAAAAACCTTCTAAATCATAAAAGATAGTAGATTTTATTCTCTACTGACTCTTTTTAATGGATCGCTTGTTCATCGCAGCTTAAACTTGATGGTTGTTATATTGTATCGCTTTAACATCGTTGAAGGCTAACGATAATATATTCTCGCATTATCTTAGTCATAATATTTCCCATCGGGCTAGTTGAGCTCACCCTTTTATTTTCATTGGTCTCTTCAGGAAATGAGAACGTAGCAGGCACTAGTCGAAGAACGGAGTGACGGGCCAGATGATAGCATTAGTAGTCCTCACTATTCTGTGAAATAGTGTGATAAAAATTGTAATGAGGACTCCTTTTGAGTTTGTATAATCTCTAGTAGACAATATTTGTATTCAAACTCATACTTATGTTTTGTCGATTGCATACATACGGTTGTATTATTAAGTTGTATTTGAATTTCATACCATGTATCCGGCGACTCAAGATGGGTGATGTATACCTATTTTGGGGCGCCACAAAACCTCTCCTCGATGTAACTTTCTAGACATTCATTAATAATGCTATCTAATAATATTATTCCAATAATATGAATTATTGATCCGATAATGGGAAATATCGCGTGGCCGTGACAATTATTGAAACAACAATAATTTAAAATATCAACGCAAAGAATTATTGAATCAATAAAATAAAATATTGAACAAGAACTCATCGTAATAATTATCGAGAAAAGGCCTTTTCACGTAAGGATCAATAATTCAACAACATCGCAATACCGTATGCGCACTTTGTGCAAACCACGCCAGACATCGATTTTAACCACCGTGTATTCCAACAAGTTGTTAATGGTAACAACTACGCCGTTATTTATAAAAACTCAAACTTGTCGTTTTCTTCATCCGGAGCTTATTCATTATGGGGCCCACAAATGGTTGCGCCGTCGCATTTAATATTCCGGCGACGTAAAGAATATTCCACCACCAAACGAATATTCCCGACACAATGAATATTTTATAACCACTGCTTATTTTGCAAAATTTGCACATTTCACCCATAACCAAAGTATTATATCAAATTAACTCCATATTATTTCAAGATAATAAACAGAGAAAATTCAATTTTATTTATAATAAGTTGGGGTCTTACAACCTCCCCCTCCTTATGAAATTTCATCCTCGAAATTCACGCATCGCACGAGCAAGACGCTCAAGGAATATGTCTCACGACGGCAAGAAATGAGCGACTTGGTTAATATATCAACAATAACCCAAATCGCATCTACGCTTGAGAAACTTTGGGAAGACCTGTAACGAAATCCATGGTAATGTGTTCCCACTTCAATTTTGTAATCTCAAGTGGTTGTAATGGACCCTTTGGCACTTGATGCTCCGCCTTAACACGTTGACAAGTTAAATACCTCGAGATAAACTCCGCGATCTCTCTCTTCATATTGTTCCACCAAAATGTATGTCAAGATCATGATACATTTGGTACTCTCGAGATGGATTGCAAATGGGGTGTTGTGTGCCTCCATCATGATTCTATGCTTCAAGTCAGAATCGTTAGGAACGCAAAGTCTAGAGTGACTCAAGTATTCCTTCTTCATCGATTCTTGCTTCGCTCGAATAGCACCTTCTTGCACTTTCTTCTTCATACGCATCACCCACGTCTCAGAATCTTGAGCAAGCCTTTAACTTTATCGATTAAAGTCCGCTCTACTCGTATGTTTGATATCATCACATGGGTACTTGAGCCTTCATCTCTATCTCCATCCTTTACAAGTCATACAAATGGGCCTTTCAGGTTAACAATATTGCACTCGCATTCGCGATATGATCTTATACTCACTCGCGCGCCTACCACGCTTTGCTTTTCCAGATGATATCGATGATATGATCGTAATCTTTCAACACTCAAGCCAACGTCGTTGCTGCATGTTAAGTTTCTTTTGGGTGAAAAAATATTTGAGGCTTTTATGATCTGTATAGATCTCCACTTTCTCCCCATACAGGTAGTGTCTCCAGATCTTCAACGCGAAAATGATCACGCTTAACTCCAAATCATGAGTAGGATAATTCCTCTCATATAATTTGAGTTGTCGCGAGGCATAGGCTATGACTTTCCCATGTTGCATGAGAACACATCCTAACCCCTTGCCTGAAACATCGATGTATATAACAAATCCATCCCAACCGGATGGTATTGCTGCAACAAAGCTTCAAATGAGTCTCCTCGAGTTCTTGGAAACTCTTCTCGCAATCCTCGCCCAATCAAATTTTGTATCTTTACGAAGTCAATTTGAGTTAATCGGAGTAGCGATTCAAGAAAATCCTTCCACGAATCTCCGATAAGAACCAACTAAGCCCAAAAGCTACGTGCTTTTCACCACCGACTTTTAGTTGCTCCCTAACTTCAGATGGCTTCAATCTTGGCCGGGTCGACAGATACTCCATATTTTGACACCACGTGCCCAAGGAATGCTACTTCTCAAGCCGTAACTCGATTTCTTCAAATTTTTGGCATATAGCTTGTTTTCACGAAGCCTTTCAAGTATCACTTCAAATGGTGCTCATGATCTTCACGCTTTTTAGAATAGATGAGGATGTCATCAATAAAGAAAAACAACGAATCGATCCAAATATTCCTTGAATACCCGGTTCATCATATCCATGAAAGCGGCTAGGAGCATTAGTCAATCCAAAAGACATGACTAAGAATTCATAATGCCTGCATCGAAGTTCAAGGCGCTTCTTTGAATATCCTCAATTTTAATCTTCAAATTGATGATATCGAGAACGAAGATCGATCTTTGAAAAAAATTGTGCTCCTTGCAATCGGGTCAAACAGTCATCAATACGAGGTAAATAATACCTATTCTTGATGGTGACATGGTTCAATTCTCATTAGTCAATATAAAGTCGAATACCCCGCCTTTCTTCTTTACGAATAAAACAGAGCACCCCAAGGAGATGTACTAGGACTAATGAAACCGATGTCTCAACATTTTCGTAGTTGGACTTTTAACTCCTCAAGTTCAATAGAGACATTCGATATGGAGTTTTAGAAATGGGTTTTGTACCTGCTCAAGGTCAATAAAGAATTCAACATCACGCTCGGGGTGTACCGGAAGTTCTTCAGAAATACATCGTGAAATTCCTCTAACAATGTAAATATTATTCAAATCGACATGTCTTTGTTCAAATCCATAACATGGGCTAAGAAAGCTTGACATCCGCTTTTCCAATAAACGAATAGCTTTATGGCTCGATATGACAAAATGAATCGATTTTAGTGGTTTAGTTGTTTGAATTTGTATATTATGGGTTGGTTAGAATATGAAAACTAATAACCCACGAAAACAATCAATTTTGGTATGATGAGTGGTTAACCAATCAATTCCTAAAATCACATCAAAAGCAAGTATCTTTAAAGAGATAAGATCAACGGGTAATGTGATAAGTGCCAACTTGGATTAAGCAAGATTTATAAATGGTGGATGTAACGAAAGTTTCACCCAACTAATTCTCCACTAATAAATCAAAGTCTAATTTCTCGAGTCAAGTTTAAACATTGAGCACAAGCGGAGAGATAAATGAATGGGTAGAACCAAAGATTCTAGTAAGGTATAAACTTCGCAAAGAATTCAAGATTAGCTTACCCGTGATCACCTCGTTCGGGTTTCGCGTTTTGGCGCCACGACAAACGCTTCTTCCAGAAACCGATTTCGACTTATCCAGATGCCTTTGGAATTACCATCCTCGCTGAACTTGGTTTTGTTACGTAACGTCTCGAGCTATATGGCCCTCCTTTCCACGATTATAACATACCTTGGATTGTTGTGGGCGATTTAATGATATGTCTCTTTCCAAGATTTGTAACAAACTAATGGGCTGCTCGCTCTCCTCCCTAGAAACAAATTGATGTTTGTCTTTGATGTCTTCACGCTATCATTGTTGTACCTTCTCTTTTGAAATCTCCTCCGACTCGCTCCTTCTATTATCACGACCACGATTACCACCGCAGTGGTTACCGCTTTTGTCAAAATGCTTTCCTCCTTGTTGGTTTTCATTGCTTCGATGGTCGCCGCCAACCCCAGATGACCTCGTGTGGTCCTTGGTTGCATATACTCATTATCTCGCTTTCTAATAATTGAGCCCTATTTACAACATCCGAATATAAAGAAAATTTATGAGATATAAGATATTGTCGAATCTCGGGCTTTAGACCTCTCGTAAACATCCTCGTCATTCGCTCCTCATTTTCACCAAATGAGGTGCAAACCGGATAACTCGCAAACTTCGCCTCGTCATGGGACACCTGATCATATTGTTTTGTTCCACCGATAAACTCTACCTCTTTCATACGATTTAATACTTTCGTGAAAGTACTTGTCATTGAACAATTTTGAAACGCTTCCCAAGACATGTTGAGCGCGGCAGTCAGGTACGCCTATAGATTCCCACCAAGAAATCGCCTCACCGCGGAACATAAAGGTGGCGAATGGAACCTTCTTTCCTCCGCAAGATCCCAAGACATCGAATATCTTGGTAATTTACTTGACCCATGTTTCGCTTTGATCGGATCCGCTTTCCAATAAATTCGGTGGTCCAAACTCCTCGAATCGCTTGGTTGTGATGCATGCAAGCGTTGCTATCACTTCCACTCAGTATTTTATACACGAAGTCTCCTCGTCTCGATTTTGCATGAACTACAAAAAGCTCCTAAACATTCCATCATTCATCGTTTGCTTGGTAGTGTTGTTTACGGGAGGAATATTGCCTTCCTCGCACAGACGCTCTCCGGTTTGTGACTAAAGGTTGTTCCACGCCTCATACACTCCATTGTTAACGCTCGCAGACCATTCTAAACATCGCTTATAAAAACAAGGGTTAATTAAACAAATTAACATATCACATAATATCCTATATTATGACCACCAACAAATAAGCTTAGTTAGACACACATTAGCGAAGGATTTACTCATCTCTCCCCTCCTAGTTCTATTCCCTAATCTCCGCCAGATACCATATCCCTAAGCTTTGATACCAAATGTGACGCCCCCAAAAATAGGTATACAACACCCATTCTGAGTCGCCAAATACATGGTACAGAAAGCAAACTATAACTTCAATAATACAATTGTCGTGCAAAATACGACAACACATAATGTGAGTTTAAATACAAATATTTTCTTCTAGACAATATCCACACTCAAATAAGTCCTCAGTACAATTATTCAAACACTATTTTACAGAAATAGTGAGGTCTACTAAAACATCTTTCTAGAACCATCACTTCATACCCCGACTAGATCCTGCTATGTTCTCACCTCCTGAGAAGAAAAATGGAACAAAAAGGAAAAGGGTGAGCTTAACTAGTTCAGTAAAGAATATTATGACTAAGATAATATACAACAATTTATCATTAGTCTTCAACAGGGAAAAATCTAATAAAATATAATAGACAAAAAGTTTTAGATCAACAACTACAGCGGAAACAACAATCCATTAGAAGAGTCAAGTAGAGAAAGAATTCCACTATCTTCTAAGATTTAAAAGTCCATCATCAATATTTTATCCCTGTAACAACAATCAATATACATCTTTAATCAAATATTCATCTTTGCACTACATGCCAAAGATATTCATTTGTATAACCAGTTGGTCATGCTCATCTCAACACATGTTCATCTTCGACTCACGGCCAAAGATATTCATTAGGTAATCATTCATCTTTTGCACTACTGAGCCAAAGATATTCAGTAATATCATCATTTAGGACTGAGGATGATGAAAAATATTTTAAAGGAACTAATCCAGTGAAACAAAATAACAAATATTAGAGATTCGTATTACAGTTTATCCAAGATCAATAATACTTCATAATAATCAATTTTAAAGCAAAATTCAAGAATAAAGATCAAAACATGGATACAATCAAAGATAGTACCCATGATAGACATCTTGGACTAAAAGGAAAATTTTCATTTTTGGTGAATAGTGCCGTATTCGTGAATAGTGCCGTATACGTGAATAGTGTTGTATACGTGAATAGTAACCACGACACAAAAAGTTTCAAATTTGATAAAAAGTTTAGACCAATATTTCGACATAATGATATTGAAAGAAATAATATCATTTACGAAGAAAATAACATCCCTTATGTGACGCCCCCAAAATAGGTCCAATCCAACCAACCTATTCTGAGTCGCCAAAAACATGGTACAGAAAACAACTATAACTTTATTACTACAATTGTCGTGCAAAATATAACAACACATATGTTGTGAGTTTTGATACAAATATATACCAACTGTGACTCATGTCCCAACCTTGTATAGTACGTCACAATGGCACCTTACATAAAGGTACAGTCAAAAACTGTTTTAGAAATTAAAACCTTTGGAAAGTGCTCAAGGAAACCTTCGTACATGGGAGGCCATGCTTTTAGGTTATGGTAGATATCATATGGCCACGTAATTATCCTTGGTCAATCTAATAGACCCCAAAAAACGAGAAGATTACTATCATATTCTTCCCAATGATGAGTCTTCTCGACATATCATTATCTCCACTGCCTCTAATTGGGAATTAAACTCCAAACAAACACCAAGATTATATAGGTAGTGCTTGTAAATATACTCAAGTAGTGGATGAGCACAACCTCGCCTCTTATGATGACACGAGGTTGTATGTCATTTAGACATCTTGTATGATAGTGGCAAAACACCCTTCCAAGTTAAATTCACTTCACCTCAACATCTATAGACCAATCGCTCTATTCCCCTCGTTATTCCCTCGCTTGTCAAATTTACACTTTTATTACCCGAAAGGAATTGTGAAGCAAAAGGGTGAGCACAACTAGCTCAAGATGAATATTATGACTAAAGATAATTACATTATCAATAGACTTCATCCGTAATAAATTAGAGTTTTAGAACATATGGTAGATAATAAAACTTTTCAACCATAGTTCCAGCGGAACGAGCGATCCATTTGAAGAGTCAAATAGACCATAAAGTCTATTATCTTCCACATTAAAAGTCTACCAATAATATTTTATCCTCAGAACATCAATCAGCGGTTCCTTTCCACAATCATATGAATAACTCATAATCATAATTGTGATTCTAAATTCTCTCTTCGCATCCAAGACTTAAGATAATTTTCATCACACGTCTTTACCAAACATCAAAGATCATGGTTATACCAAATCACAGCCCCGCTCATAATCATACTAACAATTTCATCTTTGCACTACTACCAAATATATTCATCAACGCACCATCTTTGCACTACAGCAGCCAAAGATATTCAATAACAGTCATCTTTGCACTACGGCCAAAGATATTATCAATCACCATCTTTTGCACTTCAAAGCCAAAGATATTCAACAACAACAAAGTCATCTTTGCACTTCAGCCAAAGATATTCAACAACAGTCATCTTGCACTCAACAGGCCAAAAATATTCATCAACAATTCATCTTTGCACTGTGCCAAAGATATTCAACAACAAGTCATCTTTGCATTACGAGCCAAAGATATTCATCAATAATTCATCTTTGCACTACTAGCCAAAGAGAACCTATAGTCACGATCATACCAATAATCTACCCATCTTTACACTCAAGTCAAAGAGAAATATTATCATTAGGGTTATAAGAATGTTATATATGATAATAAAAACAATATAATCAACATATCGATTTAATCTCAAGAGTAAGATTCATAAATCAATGATCTCATAACGCCTTAATCAAAATGTTATAAATCACTTAATAATCTCATAATCTAATATTATTAATACTACCACAATATTTTAATCATTTCTTAAACTTATAAACAATTTATTTTAATTGTTTACACTTTACTAATAAATGTATTTAATCATCCTAAAATGCCAAACTCATAAGATTTCATCACTAATAACCAAAACCCTCATCAAAAATCTGCATATACCTCATATATGATTCTCAAGCCATAAAATCATATTTTCCAATTTTCTTACTTCACATAACATATTTAATTCATTTACTCATAACTAGAATATTTTCATGAAAATATCAAATCAGTTCCAAAAATATTTCTTTTTCGGGATTTAGCATAATATAGTCCCATATTATGCGAGATATTTTCTCGAATTTTTAAAATTCATTTAATATTTTTCTTATGGCTAAAACTATCGAATATTTAGACATTTATCATAAATTATACTTTTGTCCAAAAATTCTGAAATTTACACGGTATACTTCTGTTATATATATGCACTCCCAATAAAAATTTCATCAATTTTGGAATTAACCACAAGGAGTTATAAGCGGTTACTTTTAAAATAGTCTTTTCTCATAAAATCCATAACTCCTAATCTATACATCCAAAAATCGTCATTTTTGGACACAATCTACAAAACTCATCAAAATATCATTTCAAATTTTTCCAGAATTTTTGAAGGTTCAGAAAATTTCGAAATTGGAAAACATAATAACCCTTACATACTAACGACAATATCCCTTACCTCAAAAGAGCAGTACTTCTGACTGGGATAACGCTGAACGAACTTGCACCGTATAGCAACACTCAAGATATCAAAATACTCACAAGAATACACTCTATAATATAGAGAGAGAAATAGAGAAAACTTGGATTTCAGTGTGATTTTCAATTCTAACCTAGCACCTATTTATAGGAAATCGCTAGAAACATCAAAGCGTAAAATTTAATATAATAATAATATATATATAAAATTTTCCTTAGCCCACCTTGACCATCTGAATTCAGCATCTAACATGTGCAAGTGGGTCCCACAACAATGATAAAAATGTTTTTCTTTTAAAACATAAATAAAACTTCCAAAAATCAATTATTTCGGAACTTCGGAACTTCAATAATTCATAATAAATAGCTCTTTTATCAGAAAATTTGAATCTCACGAATTTTTATAGGAAATTCAATTCTCTACAACTTTGTAGAAGAAAGTTTTTCCAAATTCTAAACGGAAATTGACCAAAATCCACAAACGGACGATTTTACAAGCTATAATCAAATTTCAGTCAAGAAATGGGATCCACCGACACACAAAACATGTGTTAATCATTTAATGCAACAAAAATACTATTTCTCCTCATATACTCATATATCCCATATTCATTATAAAAATATCATCATTATTATATTATAATAATATAATAAAATATTATTTTATTAGAAAAGATAAAATATCGATTTTCAACAATTGTCACTTTAAAAATTTTCTCCATCTATAACCACATAAAATGAATATTTTCCTTATCATATAAATCAATAATTAATTATTTACAAATAATATTACAGAATCACAATATCGATAATCGTGTAGCTCCTCAGGAAAGATGGGGCTTCCAACAAGGATTTTCTCATCGCAATGCAATTAGATGACCAAACCTCTCTCAATGTAATTTTCTAGACATCGCTAATAATGCTATCTAATAATATTATCCAAATAATATGAATTATAGATCCGATAATGGGAAATATCGTGTCGTAACAATTATGAAACAACAATAATATAAAATATCAACGTAATAATTATTGAATCAATAAAATAAAATATTGAATAGTAATTATGTAATAATTATCGAGTAATGTCTTCATACGAAAAAAATTATCACGCTTCATGAATAGTACTCGTGAATAGTAACTCTGAATAATAACTCATGAATAAGAACTTCGTGAATAAGAACTCATAAATAGTAACTCGTAAATAGTAAATAACTTTCATGGATAGTAACTCATGAATAGTAATTAAAAAAATTGAATACTTTTATTTCATAAAATTTGGTCTTACACCTTACCTCAAACGAACAAGATTTGATCGGAATATCTGACATGAGGTCGAATGAAAACTCATCTTTGAATAAAGAACTCTCAAAGTATCAAAAATACTCACAAAATACGCTTCAATAATATAGAGAGAAAGAGAGAAAACTTGTTTCGGTGTGATTTTCAATTCTAACTTAGCCCTCTATTTATAGAAAACGTTAAAGACGTCAAGCAGACTTGACCACTGCCACCGATGGTTTTACCCGCTACTATTGCCCCCACCACATTTGAAATACAATTCAAACACATTTTTCACCTACCACAAGTGGGGTCCACTCAATTCTAGAATTTTCCACCAAAATCATTTATAAACCTAATTTCTGAATCAGTCACCTCTTAAAATTCATAACAAATCATACGTTTATTTTTAACGGTTCAAAATTTGTGGACATATACTCAACTTATATATGTATAACATATCCAAAAATCAATCTGATCCAACGGTCGGATTAAAAATTATAACTCACGCAATATATCTCAAAAACACTGGTTTAATTTTTAATACCTCTATTCCGACAAAAATACTGATAAAACACCTCAATATTAACTCATTCATTTATAACTACAATAAATATATTCAACATTTATATTCACATAAAATAATTATTTCCTTATCATATGAATCAATAATTAATTATTCACAAATAATATTACAGAATCACATTTAATGATAATCAATTCGCTTTTTAAGAAAGAGGCTTCCAATAAGGATTTCTCCTTACTGGCGCGCAATTAGGTGACCAAACCTCTCCTTAACAGAACTTTCTAGACATTGTCAATAATGCTACCTAATAATATTATTAGATAGCAATAGACACCTCAATATTAACTCCTTCATTTTTAACCACAATAAATATATTCAACATTTATATCCACATAAAATAAATATTTTCTTATCATATGAATCAATAATTAATTATTTACAAATAATATTACGTAATCACATTTATGACAACTAAAGTCGTTCGTAGAAAGAGGAGGCTTTTCAATAAGGATTTCTCGCTTCTCGCTGTAGCAATTAGGTGACCAAACCTCTCATCGATGTAACTTTCTAGACATCATTAATAATGTTATCTAATAATATTATTTAAATAATATGAATTATGGATCCGATAATGAAAAATATCGTGCAAAGGACAATTATCAAACAACAATAATATAAAATATCAACGCAAGAATTATTGAATCAATAAAATAAAATATCGAATAAAGAACTCACCGTAATAATTATTAAGAAGTCTTCCTACGTAAGGATCAATAATTCAACAATATCGCGGTAATACTGCGCAAGGCACATGTCGCAACCACGCGCAGTACATCAGATTTTAACCAATTTGTATTTCAACAAAGGTTAATCCAGAATAACCACGCCTGCTATTTATAAAAACTCAAACTTGTCATTTTTTTTCATCCTACGATTTATTCTCACATGAGGCTCTACAAATGGTCGCTACTGTCAGCATTTAATATTCCCAACGTAAAGAATATTTCCCAACACAATGAATATTTTATAACCACTTGCTTATTTTGTAAAATTTGCACATTTCACCCATAACCAAAGTATTATATCAAATTAACTCCATATTATTTCAAAATAATAAATAGAGAAAATTCAATTTTATTTATAATAAGTTGGGGTCTTACATTACTGACTACACGTGGTTAAATGGTAAAGCGCCAAAACTCCAGGTGGTGATCTGAACTTTACTCATATATATATATATATATATATATATATATATATATATATATATATATATATATATATATATATCTGGTTCCTATCCGGGAGTCTACATTTTCTTAAAATACGGAATTTTTTTGTTGTTGCATTTTTTTTGCTTTCTTTTAAAACAACTAAAAAAATTAATATTTTATGGAACTGAAATTTTTATATAATACAGTATTTTGGATGTAATTTGAATACATATAATAAAATAGGTCTGTACAATTTTAAGAAAGTGCAGACTCCCGCACCTGATCCTAGTTCTATATATATATAAACATATAAACATGCAATAATTAAACAATTTCTTTCTTTTAATTCCATAGGTGGTCCACCGTCCACATGCAGTAAAGTTGAAATAAAGGCATACAACTTCTTTCTTTTTTAAAAGAAAATTCTTTTTAACTTTGAATGGTAAAAAAATATTTTTAATAGATTCTAGGTAGGATTGATTTGAGTATCATTTATTATTTGTTGTTTTAAAAAAAAAATTGTTTTAAAATGTTTGTAATAAATTATTTACTTTTGTATATTACTCCTACTTTTTCTCATTGTCCTAATAAATTCTCTCTTGTATTAATAGTTTTTAATTTCCCATAAAGGGATAGTGATAGAATTTTAAACAAATTAATTTAATTTTTTATAGTATTAAATGATTTTCTTAATTCATATGCAAAAATTTTAAAAGATAATTTTTTAGAATATCGGAGAAAAGGGGTAACGCCAAAATAATTTAGGAAATATTTACCCTCACTGATTCGGATAATTTTGAAAATATTTGCCCTTCTGTAATCTCATAGAAGAGACAACTAAGGAGTAAGGGGGTTGACCCTTTGTCAGGTGAATGAATGACATAAGATGGGTACGCTCAACAATTTCTGAATCTTTCAATATTAAATATAAAAAATCCTAAACCCCTTATTTATTTATAAAAATTGATATTTTTATAATAATTTTAATATTTTTACAATAAAAATTTAACGACAATTTTATTATAAAATATTATTTTTATTATAAATTTATCAGTTTGCTTTCCAAAAGAGCGTGCCCAGTAATGTAAATTAGTCATTTACTCTTTTATTTTTCCTCCATATTCCAATTCACTTGTGAATTCCTAATATTATGTAAATAAACTTCATTTCAAGCTGAATTCCAAGACTCTGCTGTTATGCTCAGAGATCAGCCATTAGTGTAGTTCAGTGGATATAAATATAAACCGCAAAATTAATGATTTCACCACTGTAGTTGACATTTTTATGTATTACTCCATTAAACTATAAAAAATTAAAATTATCCCAATATTGTACTAATTAAAAAAATTGAAATTAGACTATTTTGTTAAAATAAGTTAACTTTTGTCAAATTAGCTCAAGTATTTTCCTACGTGGCAGTTAAAAAAAGAAAAATAAAAGGAGATGAAGATGACATAGAGTCGTGGACTATCCTACGTGATTTAAAACCAACCAGGGTCATCCTCCCAAGCACGTGATCTCATTTGTTGGTATTTTGGAGGACGATGATTTGCTTGCCTAAATGGAGAAGAAGGAGAAGGATTTGCTTTGTGCAGTGGTGCTAAGAGCGGAGGAGGAGGATGTGGTCGTAGTTTCTGATCTAACGCGGTGGAGAGCAGCTAAAATAGAGTCAAGTTGAGTTGGATCCAAAAGACCGCTAAACTAAACAACAAAATTAGCTTTCTTCATCACGTAAAACAAAACACAAGTTTCCATTTTATAAGAAAACCCAGAAAAAAGTAACCTCCTTGCATATCTCAATACCAAATCTTCTTTCTTATTATTGAATGCCCTCCTGTTTATCCTTGGATCTAGCTTATTAAACCACCTTAATCTGCAACTTTTCCCTACCAATTAACCCAACAAATTAATTAGTTAAATTAATCAATCACTTTTACAAAATTAAATTTTTTTTATCAATAATTTCTATCTAAACAACAAGCATATATGTTCGATAAAAAAGTGTAAAGAACCACGAGGTGCAGAGAGCCCAAAAAAAATTGTTTAAATTAATTCAGTACCTCTGCGGAATCAATAAGCCTTCCAATAACCACCACGTAATTCACAAAGATCGTTCCAGAACTTGTCTATAAGCAGATGCAACAAATTGCCAGTAACGGACGATTACGTCTTCGATCTTGACCTAGAGGCAAGGTATACATGCATTTCTCCTGCTCTCTGGCCAACAAATGATTTGACCTGCAGCTGTGACCGGTGTTGAGGTTTTGTAGGGCACACTCATTTTAACCGACAGAAAAATAAAGAAAGGAGGAGAGAAAATAGTAAAAACCAGAGGAAGAAGAAGAAGAATCCAAACGGATTTTACTTTAATTAACTAATGACTCGATCATTTGAAGGAGATTAAAAAAACAGAAGAAATTTGAGAGTAGAAAGACAAATAATTAAAAGAAAAAAACAATTTGCAACTGTAAGCGAGATAAAACCCTAAAAAACACCCAAATTTTTTTCATTAAACTACCTTTGAATTTGATGGAGCCCAGATGTGACATAATAATCGTAGAGAAACCCTAACTTAGAATTTGATCTTGATTTCATCTTATATGAAAAGACTCCTTATCTTTCCTCAGAATCTCACCATGAATCCAAATCTTGATTTCCTTTAAAATCACAAAATCCGACTACGGATTTGGTCGGAAAAGTAAAGTTATATGAAAATTTTGGTGATGGTCGTTGGTGATGATGGTAGCCGAAACTCAGCCGTTGATGATGACAGTCGAAACTCAATGGTGAAAATAATAAGAGGAGAAAACTACATAGAAAATATAAGATCTAGTCTATTTTTATTTTTGCCCAGTCAAATTGGCCACGTCATTATTTTTCCTTTTCTTTTTCATGCCAGGTAGGAAAATATTTGAGCCAATTTTACAGAAGTTAACTTTAATCACAGTAAGAGGGCAAAGCCAGAAGGTGTTGTCAGGCATTCAATCATCCAAGGATGAGCCAGTAATCAGAATCATGTACTACTTCTGCTTCAAGATTCAAGAAATTCTTCACATTCTATTTAAATGAAAACCTATACATCATTGGAGCCGAAGTGCTATCTAAGTCCTATATAAGATCAATCACATGGAAATGCATAACATATATGCTAGTTCTGATAGAAAAGGAAATGACCTGGCAACATTTCCAGTTAGATCTAGCTTTATCAACACCTTGAAAGGTAAAAAAGTATTTCAGTCCACTAAATTATGTTTCAAAAGCTCTGCAGCAGCACATCGTCTTCCGGTGATGAAATTCTACAATCTTGTCTATACAAAAGCAATATTCATTGCGAAAGAGTTCATAAAACTATGGCTAATCAGTTTTCTTCATGATCAACACAAGCTGAAGAGGAAAAACAAACTATTAGAGGAACATATAATGTTCTATGCAAACTAAACAATTGCAATAATATCATAGTGGCCTACACCAGTCTTCAAATATGATACCAGGTAAAATCTGTATGCATCAATCAGCTATAAGCTTTTCATTATGCCACAAGTCATGCCACTAAGTCATAAATAGACAACAAATTCAAGACAAATATTTTATTATATCGATTCCTCCTAACAAGGATGGAGCTAGTATAGGGACCCGGATACCCTGAAAATTTGAATTTTTTCTAAACCTATAATAGTCTTGGAAAAAGAAGAAGAAAGTACTCCCTCTGATAAAATGGGCAAATCCAATAGTATATCACCCTTCACAATTTCTAAGTATCATTATATGAATATCACTTTGCCCCTGTTTGTGTACTATAAAGGAACATACATTCTGCAATACAAAGAGAGCATATTTCAAAAAAAGAGTATAAAAGTGTCCACAAAATTGGGGTGACACCTCACCCCTAGTGTTCTAAAATCTCGCCTAGGTAGGCAGCCGCCCAGCCACGCAGCCCTCTGGCGCCTGGCCAGGCTTAGGCGCTAGGCCCCCTGGCGCCTCACCTAGACTCACAGTAAAAAATCCCTCCAAAAATTAGGCGGGCCTAGGCGATTTTTATTTAATAACTACCCAAACCAGATCTCGATATATTTATTTTTATAATGATTTACCATATTCATAATACAATCAAATCACAACAAAAAGTGAACAATATCAAATCAAAATGGATAATTTTATTATATCAGCAACTTTTTGAACTTGTACCAACTTCAAATTATATAAATGATGATACATTTGTAATATTTAGTTTAATTCAATATAATTTTAAATTTATGTTTAGTTTCTTAAGTTTTAATATTGAATTAAATTCTTAAAATTTTAAATTTTATTATTTAATAGCAATCTTGTTTATGAATAAAACTAATAATGCTAAAATATGTTTGAATTTTGAACAATTGCATGTTTGTGTTTGGACTTTGACATTAACAATATGAATATGTGTTTGAACTTTAAGCAAATGTCTTTATTATCTTTATTATAGATTGTTTTGATTTATATTATTGTTTTGTTTGGATAAATGTAAGATAAAATATTAAAATTGGCTTAAAATAAAAAAATCCCGCCTAGGTTTCTCGGTCAAGGCCGCCGCCTTCGGCCTCCACCTAGCGCCTTTTAGAACATTACCCACCCCGACCCCAAGGAAAAAGACATTTTGGCTTTGTCCCTTCCTCGTAAAATATGGCAAATATTCATTTCACAATTAAGGCAGTCAAATATCTATTTTAGTGTACTTCGAGATCCTTTGCTTAAGAAAATTGTATATAAATACAATAACTACTTTTATCCAAGATTGGTAGGAAAAATTGTGCATAGTACTAGTTAAAAAAAATCCCCAGTAGTCATGAGAGCAGTTTTCCTTCTTTATTCCACTAAGTAGCTCTGCCCAGAGGATAAACAACATAAGCTGAAAATTGGAAAAACAAACAAATAAAGGCAATACAACCACAAGAGAAAACTACTCAAACCTGTAGATAACCAAAAAACATAAATATCAAACATTTTTCGGGAAACACTTATTAAACTTTTCACTATAACATATCTAAGTTTTTTATGCCGAATATCAATGCTAGAAAATATGGTAAGTTAATGATAGGATGTAGATGACCAAAAAAAGATCAAATGGGACTGCCATGCTCCATGGATATCATCCTTCATGGATGGCTTCTAAAATTACAATCTACATAATAAATGTAAGTGTTTGAAACCCTGTCCCCCAGCTAAGTGACTGGCATCTCAACTGGGACAGACTATGGGGAATGTTTTGTTTTAATTCTCATTGTGCTAATCTTTAAGCTCACAGTTACCAAAAACATCTGAATGTTACAAACTTCAAATAAAAGTCTGGTTCCTTAATGTTTGAAAATAAAATCCCACAACAAATTTATTAAAGTTGGTTAGGGCCTTGATTAATCCCCCAACAATCCTTAATCCAACCTTCCATACAGAACTTAACTTCTTAATTTCTCTATGTGCAAATTGATGATCCATTCAGGAAGTTGCACAAAAATTCAAAGAAATAAACAAATTATTTGAGATATTGACCCAAAAAATAAGTGAAGTAACCTAAGCCTGTCACAAAGATTAGCCAAAAAAGTTATATACATTCTAAAGAGATTAATTACCTCCACAGCAGTAACAGCAAGAAAAGATCATCAGAAGATCTCTGCAAAACACAAGGGCAGCCCCAACACAGCCAGAACCAGTAGAATCTCCTTGTTCATTAGCTTGATCCAAGAGCTTAGTGTTTTCAGAAGTTTGGTTTTTCTCATATTTCATCCGCTGAAGGTTCCATTCGAGTTTCTTGAGATACCCTTGCTTGAATGAATCCCTCAATCTCGTTGATGGCCATAGATGCATCTCTTTCTCTCTGATTCGAGTGACAAGTATTGGATTCAATTGAAGGAGGGGATTTAGGATTTATTATTTGCCCTTTAGTAGGGTAGGGGGTTGACGTTAGTCAGTGAATTTTTTTCTCACTCTTTTTTTATGGCCCCACCTCGGAGGCATACTTTTGAGTGAACAAAAAACGAATAAAATTAAATTATCGAATCGAATCGAATTGAATTTTTTTAACCGGAATTTTTCAGTTATTCAGGTATTTTTTTATAATTTGGTTATATCTAATTTTATTTCCATTTTTCGGGTTTAGTTTTTGAATTTAAGCTATTCGGTTAACTGAATAACCTAACTAGTTATTAAAAAATTTAAGCCTTAAAAGGTTAAACAAGAATCTAAGGGCCTAATCTCTTATGAATCATCATCATCATCTCGATCTTTCACTCTCTAAAACTCTTTGATCTCAGATTTCAAATCTCTCACTCTCTAGTCTTTAAAGTCTTCTCTCATCTCTCACTCTCTACCATAACCAAAAACCTTACAGAATCGTAAATCGACCAAATATTTGTACAATTAATTAGATTTGGGCATGAAATTCAATTGGTCCTGAACAAACAAGTATACAATTATATGTTGTGACTCCCCCAAAATAGGTATACATCACCTATCTTGAGTCGCGCAAATACATGGTACAAAATTCAAATACAACTTAATAATACAACTGTCGTGTAAAAATACGACAAAACATAAACTGAGAGTTTTAATACGAATATTATCTTCTAGACAGTATTCAACTCAAATGGAGTCTTCAATACATTTATTATCATAATATTTCATAGAATAGTGAGGACTTACCTCGTAAAAAAAGACTTTTTTCTTTTGTGTAATTAACCAGTTCCTTTCTTTTAGAAAGAAATTAAGCAAACTACTAATGCTATCATTTGGACCGTCACTCCGTTTCCCGACTAGTCCCGGCTACGTTCTCATTTCCTGAAAAGAACAATGAAAGCAAAAGGATGAGCTCAACTAGCCCAGTAAGAAATATTATGACTAAGATAATGCAGAATAATTTATCATTAGCCTTCAACAGTGTTAAACTGATAAAATATAACAAACATCAAGTTTAATTACAACGGAACAAGCAATCCATTAGAAGAGTCAAGTAGAGAATAAAATCTATTATCTTCTATGATTTAAAAGGTTTTTCATTACTTTTATCGTTGAGACTCAGCTTAATAAATAATCCACACCATCCCTGCACTACGGCCAATGATATTCATTAGTATCACAACCACAAATTATCCATGCACCACGGCCAAGGATATTCGTGTTTTCATCAATGGTCATGATCATGTCAACAATCATCCATCAATGCACTACTAGCCAATGTAGACTTTTACCACATCATTTGTAATATTACTACTTGATTATCATAAATAATCCCCAGTCATAATCATACCAAGT
This sequence comes from Panax quinquefolius, assembly GCA_020205615.1. NCBI lineage: Eukaryota > Viridiplantae > Streptophyta > Magnoliopsida > Apiales > Araliaceae > Panax > Panax quinquefolius. Next base: position 37,589,404 of record CM035160.1, read on the forward strand.
CCATATATGCACTACAGGCCACAGATGACTTTCAACATAATATAAACATGAGGATGATAAGAATTCAATAAAACAAGTTTAAGGATAAATTTTTAAATATTTATAATTTAATTTATCCAGAAATCAATAACGTTCAAATTGTCAACATGATGCTGCTTTGTGAAATAAAATTCAAGAATAATATTGTACCAAAAATAATTTGGACCGAAAACGAATCAATTTTTATCATGAATAGTACCCCGTGTAAGACTCCGAATTTTATGAAATAAAAGTATTCAATTTTTCTATTCACTAAATGGTTAAATTGATAAAAGGTTAAAGTTAAGGGTGATATATGAATTTTTTCAAAATACGCAAGTAGTTATAAAATATTCATTGTTGTCGGAGAATATTCGTTTGGTCGTGGAATATTCTTTTTGTCGGGAATATCCGTACAACGACGCAGTCATTCGTGGGCCCCATAACAGGATAATTGTCGGAGGAAGAAAATGACAAAGTTTGAGTTTTTATAAATAACTGGCAGTAGTTATTCTGAATTAAGATCATTGGAATACCGGTTGGTTAAAATACGATAATAGGCGTGGTCAGACAAGAAGACGTGGTATCGCATGACATTTTGAAATTATTAATCCTTACGTAAGAAGGCACTACTCAATAATTGTTACAGTAGTTACTGTTCAATATTTTATTTTATTGATTCAATAATTGTTGCGTTGATATTTTATATTATGTGGTTTCAATAATTGTCATTTCGCACAAGATCTCCATTATCGGATCAATAATTCATATTATTTGAATAATATTATTAGATAGCATTATTGGCAATATCTGAAAGTTCTGTCAAGGAGAGGTTTGGTCACCTAATTGCGCGCCCAAGAAGGAGAAATCCTTATCGGAAAGCCCCTCTTCCCGAGGCCGCCTGGTTGTCATTATTGTGATTACGTAATATTATTTGTGAATAATTAATTATTGATTTATATGATAATGAAATATTTATTTGATGTAGATATAAATGATGGATTTATTTATGTGGTTATAAATGAAAGAGTTAATGTTGAGGTATTTTATCAAGATTTTGTCGGATTGGAGGTATTAAAAGATCAAATCGGTGTTCTTACTGACTTTATCATGTGAGTTATAATTTTTTAATCAATTGTTGGATCGTTGTGATTTTTGGATATGTTATACATATATAAGTTGAGTATATACTCACAAATTTTGAACCGTTAAAAATGAATCGAATGATTTGTTATGAATTTTAAGAGGTGGTCGATTCGAAAATTAGGTTTATAAATAATTTTGGTGGAAAATTCTAGAAATGGGTGGGCCCCACTTTTTAGTTGTTGGGGAAGATGGTCGATTTTTGGTGGGTGGAATAGTAGCGAGGTAAAAGCCATCGTGTAGCCGGTATTATGAATCGTTGATGAATAAGTAAAATACCACTACTTTTAACGCGTTATTTCATCAGAAGTGCAAATATGAACTGTTGATGAATATATTTGGCACAGAAGTGCAAATATGAATGTTGAGGAATATCTTTGGCCCGTAGTGCAAAGATGAATGGTATTGAATATCTTCTACCGTAGTGCAAAGATGATCTGTTGTTGAATATCTTTGGCCGTAGTGCAGAAAGATAATAACTGTTGTTGAATATCTTTGGCCCAGAGCAGGCAGATGATATCGTTGTTGAATATCTTTGGTGTCCACGACCCCAAAATAGGTCCATTCCATCCAACCCAGTCGAGTCCAAATACATGGTATGTAAACAACTACAACTTTATTATCACAACAATAAATCGTGAGTTTAAATACAAATATTATCTTCTGTATAATATTTATACTCAAATAAATCCTCATCACATTTATCGATACATTATTTTACAAAAATGGTGAGGACTACTAAACAACTTTCTAAAACCTTCATTCCATACCCCGACTAAGACTTTCGCTATATTCTCGCCTCCCGAGAAGAAAAATGGAACAAAAAGGAAAAGGGTGAGCTCAACTATTTCAAAGAAGAATATTACGACTAAGATAATATACAACAAATTATCGTTAGTCTTCCAACAGGAAAAATTTAATAGAATACACAATAGACAACAAGTTTTATCAATATTTCGCAATGAAATAATAATTCATGTAAGAGTTACGTAGAGAATGAAATCTACTATAATCTATGAATTTAAATCCATCATCAATATTTTATCCTCGAACATCAATCAATATTCATCTCAAATCAAATATTCATCTTTGCACCAGCCAAAGATAGCCAAAGATATTCAATTTGCACTAAAGGCCAAAGATGTTCATCTCAACACTGCTCATCTGCACTAAAGGCCAAAGATATTCATCCAATCATGTTCATTTAAACACTGCTCATCTTCGCACTACAGCCAAAGATATTCTTCGAAATCATTCATCTTTGCACCATGTGCCAAAGATATTCAATAATATCATCATTTAAGACCGAGGATGATGAAAAATATTTTAAAGAACGAATCCAAAGTGAAACAAAATGACAAGGATTAAGGATTTAGGATTCAGACTTTGTTTTATCCATGTCCAACAATACCTCAAAAATAATCATAGTGGTGTAAAATTCAAGAATGATCAAAACATGGATACAATCAAAGCTAGTATCCGCATAGATATTTTGGACTTAAAAGAAGAAATTTTATTTTTTCGATGAATAGTGTCAGATACGTGAATAAGGTCAGACACGTGAATAAGATACACGAATCTCGACACCAAAAGATAGAAATTCCAAAAAAAACATTTTCACGCTCACTTAATAAGACTCGTGAATAAGAACTCGTGAATAAGAACTCATGAATAAGAACTCGTGAATAAGAACTCATGAATAGTAACCCGACATGAAAAAGTTCCAAATTTGATAAAAACTTCAGATCAATATTTCAAAGATAATGATATCAAGAAATAATATCATTAAAAAAAATAATATCCCTTACCTCAAAGAATCAAGATTTCTAAGGAAAGGCTCAAGTGATGTCGAATGAAACTTCAGATCTAACAAAGAACTCTCAAAGTATCTAAATACTCACAAAATACGCTCAATAATATAGAGAGAGAAAGAGAGAAAACTTTGTTTCGGTGTGATTTTCAATTCTAACTTAAATTCTATTTATAGAAAATGTTAATTCACCAAGCAAACTTCGACAACACCGATGGCATGGCTTTTACTCGCTACTATTGCCACCCACCACATTTGAAATAAAATTCAGCACATTTTTTCACCAACCACAAGTGGGGCCCACTCAATTCTAGAATTTTCCACCAAAATCAATTATAACCCTAATTTCCTAATCAGACACCTCTTAAAATTCATAATAAATCATTCGTGAATTTTTAATCTGCTCAAAATTTGTGGACATATACTCAACTTATGTATGTATAACATACCCAAAAATTACCACAATCCAACTATTTGATTAAAAATTATAACCCCCGCAATATATCTCAAAACCCCGATTTAATTTTTAATACCTCCAATCCGACAAAAATATCGATAAAACATCTCAACATTAATTCCTTCATTAATAACCACATAAATAAATCCATCATTTATATTCATATAAAATAAATATTTCTTTATCATATGAATCAATAATTAATTATTCACAAATAATATTACGTAATCACATTTACGACAACCAAAGCCGCTCCTGAAAGAGGGCTTTCCAATAAGGATCTCTCTCATCGGGCGCCGCAATTAGGTGACCAAACCTCTCCTGTATGATGTAACTTTCTAGACATCGCCAATAATGTTATCTAATAATATTATTCAAATAATATGAATTATTGATCCGATAATGGGATATCATGGCAAAGTTGACAATTATAAAACAATAATAATATAAAATATCAACGCAACAATTATTGAATCAATAAAATAAAATATTGAATAAAGAATTCATCGTGAAAAATTATCGAGTAAGTGCCATCTTACGTAAGGATCAATAATTCAACAATATCAGGTAACACGTGTGCCATCAGGCAACTAACGCCAGACATCAGATTTTAACCAACCGTATTCCAATGCCTTAATTCAGAATAACTACGCCGTTATTTTTAACCAACTTATATTTGTCGCTTTCCTCATCCAATCGCTTCACGTTATGGGCTCCACACATGGTCACTATCGCATTTAATATTCCCCGACAAAGCATTTAATATTCCACGCACCAAACGAATATTCCCGACAACAATGAATATTTTATAACCACTTGCTTATTTTGAAATATTTATGATTTAACCCTTAACTATCCACATTAATCAAATCAACCTTACTATTTCAAAATAATAAATAAAGGAAATTCCTTTTTATTTAAAAAAATTTTTGGTCTTACAACCTCCCTCCTTATGAAATTTCGTCCTCGAAATCGACGACGCACTCGTGTGTGTTTCAAAAGGTGAGGATACCTCGCTTTCATTTCCGCTTCCAATTCCTGTGTCATTTCCTCTATAGCATGATTCCTCCACAAAACTTTAACTTGTGGTATGACCTTTCGCTGTAGGGGACATGCTCCTTCCTATCCAAAATCTCGACAGTACCTCCTCACACGTTAAGTCTTCTGGCTATCTCGTCCCGGGTTCTAACTCTATAACGTGGTTCGGTCTTTCACATATTTACTTAAGTACGATATGTGAAACACATTATGAACACGAGACATACCTGAGGTAACGCAAGTCTATAAGGCTACATTTCCTACTCGGTCAAGAATTTGAAATGGACCAATAAATCGTGGATCGAGCTTTCTCTCTTCCCAAATCTTGTAACTCCCTTCCATGGAGCAACTCGCAATAATACATGATCCCCTACATTAAATTCCACGCCCTTTCGATGAAGATCCGCATAACTCTTTTGTCGATCTTGTGCCGCTTCAGTATACGCTTGTCGAATCATTTGGATCTTTTTCAGAGTCATAACGCATTTCTTTCGGGTCCCAACAATGTTGCTTCACCCACCTCATCCCAACATATCGAGAACGACATTTTCGTCCATATAATGCTTCGAATGGAACCATGCCTATATTTGTTTAATAACTATTGTTGTATGAGAATTCCACCAATGGCAAGTACTTATCCCAACTTCCTTTGAAATCTAGGACACGTAGTTTTAATATATCTTCAAGAGTTTGAGTAGTCCTTTTCGATTGCCCATCCGCTTTGAGGATGGTACGCCAAATAAATCAGAATTGCGCTCCATAGCTTTTCACAAACTAACCCAAAATCATGAAGTGAATCTTGGGTCACGATCTAAAACTATGGATACGGCATGCCATGCAACCTCACAATCTCATTTACGCATATACTAAAGCAAGACGCTCAAGGAATAAGTCTCCGTGACGGCAAGAAATGAGCGATTTGGTTAATCTATCAACAATAACCCAAATAGCATTGATGCCTTGAGAAACCGTAGAAGACCAGAACGTAAATTCATGGTAATGTGTTCCACTTCCATTCCTAATCTCAAGTGGTTGCAACGGACCTTTAGGTACTAGATGCTCCGCCTTTTTACACGCCGGGCAAGTTAAACACATCGAGATAAACTTTGCAATCTCTCTTCATATTATTCCACCAAAATGTATGTCAAGATCACGATACATTTTAGTATTTCCGTGATGGATTGCAAATGGTGTATCAGGTGCCTCCATCATAAATCTTGTACTTCAAATCGTAGTCGTTAGAACACAAAGTCTAGAGGACTCAAGTATTCCTTCTTCATCAATTCTCGCTCCTAATAGCTCCTTCAGATTTTCTTCTTCATGCATCTCCTCCTGCCTGGCTCGAAATTTTTAACTTTAACTAAAGTCGATTATACTCAGATATCAATGGGTACCTAGAGTTTTCATCTCCATCTCTATTATTTGTAAATTACATGAAATTAGTCTTTGATAATATCGCATCGATTTCAGATATGATCTTCTACTCAACACGCTACCTACCACGCTCGCTTTTCCAAGATGGTATGGTCGTAATACGTAAATAAATGAGTCTCCTCTCGAGTTCTTGGAAAATCTTCCCACATTCCTCGCTTCCATTCGAATTTTGTATCTCTTCGAGTCATTTAGTTAATGGAATAGCGATTCGAGAATATCCTTCAACGAATCTCCGATAATAACCAACTAAGCTTCTGAAAGCTACGATTTCGACATCGACTTAGGTTGCTCTCAATCGCGACTCATATCCCAATCTTCGATAAAGACGTCACAATGACACCTATCGCTTTACTATCGCATCTAATACGACGCCCCTACAGAGAGTCGCGCCAGTGAATTCCACAAAGGAAGTCACAAGATAAAGGCTCGTGTACCAAATTTATAGTTGAATTTTAACTCCTCAAGTTCAATAGAGCCATTCGATATGAGATTTTAGAAATGAGTTTTGTACCGGGTTCAAAGTCGATACAAAATTTAATATCACTTTGGGAGTAAACCAAGAAATTCTTCGTGAAATACGCCAGAAAAATCAATAACAACAGAATATTATTCAAATCGACGTGTCTTTATTCAAATCCATAACACGGACTAAGAAAACTCGACATCCGTAATAAACGAATGACTTCATGGCTTGATATGAAAATGTTTGACTACAATGGTTTGATTGCTTGAATTCAATAACAAAAGTTGCTTAGAATATGAAAACTAACAACCTTACAAAAGCAATCAATTTGGTATGATGAGTAGTTAACCTTAAAATCACATCAAAAGCAAATATCTCTATGTAAATAAGGTTAATGTGTAATGTGATAAGGCCAACTTGAATCAAGCAAGATTTTTAAACAACGGATGTAATGAAAGTTTCTCCTAATGGAGTCTCCACAGATAGGTCAAAGTTTAATTTCTCCGTAGTCAAGTTCAAACGCTGAGCGTAAAGCAAGAGAGATAAAAGAATGGGTAGAACCAAGATCTAGTAAGGTATATACTTCGCAAGAATTTATAATTAACTAACCTGCTAACTTCGTCGTTTCTCGATTTTGACCTCACCACAACAAACGCCTTCCAAGAATCGCTGACTTTGATTTTTTCTCGACATCTTTTTGAGTCACCATTCCCTCGCCGAACTAGGGTTTCGCTATCGCATAATCTCGAGCGATATGTCCTTCCTTTCCACAATTATAGCATACCTTGAATCTGTCAGGGCGCTTTGACCGATATGTCCCTCTTTTCCGTGATTTGTAATATATACGACCCGGTGGTCGTTTTCTCCTCCTTAAAACTAGTCACATCGGGCGCCGACGCCTTCACATGGTCGCTGTTGAATCTCCTCTTTTTAAAATCTCCTCCCGACTCGCTTCTTCTATTTTCATGGCCACGATTATTACCAGAAAGGGTTACCGCTTTTGTCCCAGATTCTTCTTTCTCCGCCGGTTATCGTTATATTTTGTTGATCGCTATCTTCAGATGATCCTCGTTATGGTCCCTCATTGAACGTATCGTTATCTCGCCTCTAAACAATCGAGCCCTCGCTGACAACATCCGAATAGAGAGAAAATTTATGAGAAATGAGATAATCGACATATGCCGGGTTTCAAACCTCTCGTAAACATCCGCGCCATAACGCTCCTCATTCTCCACCAAATGAGGTGCAAACTCGATAACTCCGCTAACTTCGCCAGCATCGACACCGCCATGTTATTCTCGCTTCTAGTCTAATAAACTCCACTTCCTTCATACGACGAATACTTTCGTGGAAGTACTTGTCATTGAACTGCTTTCAAACGCTCTCCCACGACATACGCCGAAAGTAATGGATGGGGTACGCTTCACGTATTCCCACCAAGAATCCGCCTCGCCATTTTAACATAAAGGTGGCGAATGGAACCTTCGTTCTTCGCGCATCCCAAGACATCGAATATCTTGGTAATTTGTTTCGACCCATGTCTCCGCCATAATCGGATCCGCTTCCCTTAAATTCGTGGTCCCAACTTCAACGCTTGGTTGTGACCAACCCGTGAATTGCTATCATTTCTCCTCAGATTTTGAACACGAAGTCTCCTCGTCTTCGATTTTGCATGAATCGCAAAAAGCTTCTAAACATCCCCTCGCTCATCATCTCGTCAATGGTGTTGTTCACAGGAGGAACATTGCCACTGTCAGCACGCTTCTCCTCGTTGGTAAAGACAGCATCTCCACGTTCTCATTTACTCCATTGTTAATATTCTCACGACATTCTCAAAACATCATCATAAAACAAGGGTTAATTAAGGAAATCAATATATCACATAATATCCCTATATATCGACCAACTAACAAATAAGCTTAGGTAGGACACACACCAATAAGGATTTACTCGCCTCCCTCCTAGTTCTATTCCCCGATCTCCGCCAGAGATCATATCCCTAAGCTCGATATTAACCGTGTGACGCCCCAAAATAGGTATACACAACACCCATTCCGAGTCGCCAAATACATGGTATGTAAACAACTACAACTTTATTATTACAATGTCGTGTGAAATACTTACAAGAAAAATCGTGAGTTTAAATACAAATATTATCTTCTAGACAATATTTATACTCAAATAAATCCTCATCACATTTATTGATACATTATTTTACAAAAATGGTGAGGACTACTAAACAATCCTCTCTAAAACCTTCATTCCATACCCCGAATAAGACTCGCTTATATTCTCGCCCCCGAGAAGAAAAATGGAACAACAAGGAAAAGGGTGAGCTCAACTAGCCCAAGAAGAATATTACGACTAAGATAATATACAACAAATTATCGTTAGTCTTCAACAGGAAAAAATCTGATAGAATACAATAGACAACAAGTTTCAGATCAATATTCGCAATGAAATAATAATTCATAGAAGAGTTACGTAGAGAATGAAATCTACTATAATCTATGAATTTAATACCATCATCAATATTTTATCCTCAGAACATCAATCAATATTCATCTCAAATCAAATATTCATCTTTGCACTACAGCCAAAGATATTCATCAATCTGCCAAAGGCCATGTTCATCTCAACACTGCTCATCTTTGCACTAAAGGCCAAAGATATTTCATCATGTTCATTAAACATGTTCATTTAAACACGTGCTCATCTTTTCACTACATGTGCCAAAGATATTCTTCAGAAATCATTCATCTTCGCACTATAAAAGCCAAAGATATTCAATAATATCATCATTTAAGACCGAGGATGATGAAAAATATTTTTAAAGAAACGAATCCAAAGGAAACAAAATGACAAGGATTAAGGATTAAGGATTCGTACTTTGTTTTATCCATGTCCAACAATACCTCAAAAATAATCATAGTGGTGTAAAATTCAAGAATGATCAAAACATGGATACAATCAAAGCTAGTATCCGTAATAGATATTTTGGACTTAAAAGAAGAAATTTTATTTTTCGATGAATAGTGCCAGATACGTGAATAAGGTCAGATACGTGAATAAAGGGCCGATATACGTGAATAAGAATCTACACCAAAAGATGAAATTCCACAAAAAACATTTTCACGCTTTTAATAGTACTCGTGAATAAGAAACTCGTGAATAGTAACTCATGAATAGTAACTCGTGAATAAGAATCATGAATAGTAACCCGATATGAAAAAAGTTCCAAATTTGATAAAACTTCAGATCAATATTTCAAAGATAATGATATCAAGAAATAATATCATTACGAAAAAAAATAATATCCCTTACCTCAAAGAATCAAGATTTCTAAGGAAAGGCTCAAGTGATGCCGAATGAAACTTCAGATCAATAAAGAACTCTCAAAGTATCTAAATACTCACAAAATACGCCAATAATATAGAGAGAAAGAGAGAAAACTTTGTTTCGTGTGATTTTCAATTCTAACTTAGCCTCTATTTATAGAAAATGTTAGCCCTACCAAGCAGACTTCGACTCGCTACCGATGGCTTTACTCGCTACTATTGCCACCCACCACATTTGAAATAAAATTCAGCACATTTTTTCACCAACCACAAGTGGGGCCCACTCAATTCTAGAATTTTCCACCAAAATCAATTATAACCCTAATTTCCTAATCGACACCTCTTAAAATTCATAACAAATCATTCGTGAATTTTAATCTGCTCAAAATTTGTGGACATATACTCAACTTATGTATGTATAACATACCCAAAATTACTAATAATCCAACTATTTGATTAAAAATTATAACTCCTCGCAATATATCTCAAAACCCCGATTTAATTTTTAATACCTCCAATCCGATAAAATAATCGATAAAACACCTCAACATTAATTCCTTCATTAATAACCACATAAATAAATCCATCATTTATATCCATATAAAATAAATATTTTTATCATATGAATCAATAATTAATTATTCACAAATAATATTACGTAATCACAATTACGACAACCAGCCGCTCCTCAGAAAGAGGGGCTTTCGATAAGGATTTCTCCTCATCGCGCCGCAATTAGGTGACCAAACCTCTCCTTAGATGTAACTTTCTAGACATTGCTAATAATGTTATCTAATAATATTATTCAAATAATATGAATTATTGATCCGATAATGGGAAATAATCGTAAGTTGACAATTATCGAACAACAATAATATAAAATATCAACGCAAAGAATTATCGAATCAATAAAATAAAATATTGAATAAAGAATTCATCGTGAAAATTATTGAGTAAAGGCCATCTTCACGTAAGGATCAATAATTCAACAACATCGTGTAATACCGCAAAGCATCGCGGCAACCACGCCAGACATCGTATTTTAACCACCGGTATTCCAACAAATTTTAATTCAGAATAACTACACGCTATTTTTAACCAACTTATATTTGTCGCTTTTCCTCATCCAATCGCTCAAGCATGGGCTCTAATACACATGGGTCGCTACCATTGCATTTAATATTCCCCGACAAAGATTTAATATTCCACGACCAAACTAATATTCCCTAACAAAAATGAATATTTTATAACCACTTGCTTATTTTGAAATATTTACATGATTTAACCCTTTAACTATCCACATTAATCAAATCAACCCTTACTATTTCAAAATAATAAATAAAGGAAATTCCTTTTATTTAAAAAATTTTGGTCTT
>CM035160.1:37600580-37720220 GCA_020205615.1 Panax quinquefolius
GAAATGGTTGCATATCTACTGAAAATGGTAACCTCAAAATCCGCCCCCAAGACTCCATAAAAGTTATGGATGGGGAGGATTCTAATCTTAAGTATGTTAAGATAAGGGGTTGTCCAACTTATGTGAAAAGGTTTCAAAGGATAAGCTTGGGACAAGATTTGACAAGTGTCGATTTGTGGGACATCCTAAAGTAAGTTTAGGGTATATGTTCTATAATCCTACTTAGCAAAAGGTGTTTGTTACGAAACACGCTTCCTTCTAAGATAAAGGTGTTTATCATTGAAGGGGCTAGTGGGAGGATAATAGATCTTGAAAAGTTCAAGAACCACAAAACACTATAAGTCAAATAAGAGGAACCTGTAGATAGACCTATTGTACCACAACCGAATCGTAAATGCGGAATAGTACTAAAAGATACCTAGGAGGTATGGATTCATCATAGATGATGATGATGAGGTACATCATCATAGAAGATGATGATCCGATTACATACGATGAGGTAAGAGTTGTAGACACTCGAGAAAAATGGATTGAAGCAAGTTTCTCAAATATGGAACATTCGTTTTGATGAAACAATCAAAAGAGTTTGATTTTATCAAAAATAAGAATGAACCTAGTGTGTACAAAAGGTCAGTGGGAGCATCGTGACATTCCTAGTATTATATGTTGATATACTACGGATAAGGAATGACATACCAATGCTACAATCAGTAAAGATAAAGTTGTCTAAACATTCCTCCATGAATGATTTGGGAAGAGTATCTTAATTGGGGATATAAATCTATATAGATAGATTTAAGAGGATGCTCGACTTAACCCAAGGAACGTATATTCATTTGATGCTAAAGTCGTTTAGCATGGCAAACTCCAAGAGATGTCTCATGTTGATGAGCCATGGAGTGTATCTCTCTTAATAGTCCCCATAGACTCCAAAAAGAGAGATCGCATGAGTGACAATCATGTATGCAATGAAATGTACGAGACCTGATGTTGATCAGTCATATTATGGAGAAGTTCACTATGAGTCAGTGAAAAACATCTTAAAGTGCTTAACCGGCACTAAGGATGTGATCATATTCATGGTGGGTCTAAATTAAAACTAGAGGGCTTAACAGACTCAAGTTTTTCAGACAGACCAAGATGACAAAAAAATCCACTTTAAGGTAAAGCGTTTACCTTGAGCGAGTGGTGCGATTGAATTGGAAAGGTTCCAAACAACAAAAGAGTTCTTTGTTTTAGTGATAAAGACAAAGTATATAGCTATAAATGAAGTTTATGAGTTGATTGTTTGGATTAAAAGTTCATTCTGAACTAGGAATAGTTCCTAAGTCTCATCTTGGATCTAAACATGTGTTGTGGCACTTTCATTTGATTATTAGAATCATTGAAAGATGGGAAATCACTATAGAGATAGTGGACTCTCATGAAACAACATTACATATCCATTAACTAAAGCTTATCCAACGGCAGGATAATCGTCACTTAGAGAGAAGAAGAGTATGAGATACCATGGCGATTGGCTTTAGTGCAAGTGGGAGATTGAAAGTAGTATGCACACAAGCCAATCATGTTTGATGATAAAGCATATACTTTGTAACAATCTTATTCATTTATTAATAAAAAGTATTAATTTATTAAAGGCTTTTAATTATCTACATGATCCTGTTTTATAATATGTGATAAACCCATAGTTTTAAGCAATGCTTTTAGAATAATGATGATGATCATTCTAATGAGATCTAAATTCTTAGAAAGCTTAAAACTAAAATAGTTCCCAATCATTGGATTACTAAATTGGGGATTAGTGAATCCGGATAGATTGGTACATACGTTGCTTGCTCATTGGATGAGGATGATTGATCTCATGATCATTTGTGTGGAGACACTAAAGCAAGTATGTAGGTGCTTATTAGAGAATAAGTTCACTTTGAGCGTTGCTCAGCTAAGGAATACCTAATGGAGTTTTATTTGCTGTCGATAGGAATTCTGTAGTGATAGTAGTCTGAAGTGATCCTTGGACTTGAGATCATCATAGTATCTTGTGTATGATGAGTTATACTTTGACTTATTCCTTAAGACCCTTAGGGTATATCAAAGGGTATGCTTGGGTATAATAAGTTGTACATGGAGATAATGTATGATCGATAAAGAATCTACCACTTCTAATAAAAGAAGAGAAATGTCTATGTGATTCGATAAATGACAACCCAGTGTAGTCCTTGGCGGCGAGGCGAGAATGAAATTAGAAAGGAGTTTCTAATTTGCATTATTTGGAGTTGTGCATTTAAGGATCGAAATACATATAATTAAATAAAATAAGACTTGACGATAATTCCATGTCTTATATTTAATTGGGACATTGTATGGTGGAAGGATTGAATTATCACGGTAACTATTTACTCAAAGGTTCTTTTATGATTAATGTTGAAATCTATATTATCTGGAAAGTCGTTGATCATTAGGAAGGCTTATCCCTATTGTAGAATAAATATTATTTATTTAAATAAATTAATTAATTTAATTTATTTATTTAAATAAGATTAGAATTGTTCTAATTGATTTATTCACAACCGGTTTAATATGGAGAACCTAAAGGGTCACACCATAAAAGGAAGAATAATTATTTAAGAAGTTAATGGCATAATCGTAATAATATGTTAAGTATATTTAATTTAATCTATGGTGATAGAATAAATTAAATAGCTTAATATTTATTATTTAATATTTTAAAATATTAAATATAAATTAATAAGAGAGTCTTATTAATATTATTACAATTATTATTATTTTTTAATTTCTAAAAGAGTTTAGGAATTAATTTAATATAAGTACTCTCATTTATTCCTAATAGGATTAGGAAGGAAAATTAGTTAAAGGAGTTTAATTAATTATCCCTAATAAGATTAGGGAGCTTAATTAATTAAAAGAATTTAATTAATTAAATAAAACCCAATTCCTTAATTGTTAAGGTGGGTTGCCCATATCTATAAATAAGAGGAGTCTTATTATGGGTGGTATGGGTTGTTGACTTTTACAACATACGTAATAATTCCAATTTGTTGGAGAGCACCCTTTTCTATAGAGATAGAAAAACTAGGGTTTTGAGCCAAATACCCATCTTCTTGAATTTTTTCTTCCTTGGTGGATCACCTCTAGAGGCCAAACACTTGGGTGGCTAACGTTGATCGAAGGAAGGAACCAAACCCGGTGGATTCAAGTTGAGCGAAAAGGATTTGGAGGTGAACTTGTACACGAGGAAGCTCGATCTTCAAGGGTATGATTTTATTCTTTATCTTTTCGTTTAATTAATAATTATGCATAAAGGATGATCCGGGTATATGGTTTGTAAAATTTTTAAACTCGATTTTACACGCTTAGCATTATTTTTGCAATTTGATTGCGTTTCATGAATATTACAAACCTAACAAAAACAGAACTCCTTGAAATTTCAAAAATCTATTTAGCTCCTCGAACTTCTCCCAGACATCTTGAAAATCTTTTGAATTTTATCTACTGTCTTTCCCCTATTTTGTTATTTATACTTCCAGTAACCAGCCACTTGGTGCATTTTGGAATCAATCTGATGTTGCATGAATTGCATGTAGCCTCGAACATTCCATCGTTCATCATTTGGTCGGTGTTGTTGTTTGCATGAGGAATGTCGCCTTCGATGCATATTGTCATCGGTTATTGATCATGTGGAGACTCAATGGTCTCTGTGCTCCATTGATGTTCTCAACATTCTCGGATGCCATTTTCAAATCTTTCCACAAAAACAAGGGTTAATTGACATATCACATATTATCCCTATACTCGACCATCAATTAAATACCAAATAAACTTAGGTAGGTCATACTAGCGAAGAATTCCCAATCTCTCCCTCTAGTTCTAGTCTCACATCTTAGCCGAGGGATCATATCCCTAAGCTTTGATACCAACTGTGACGCGCCCCCAAAATAGGTATACATCACCTATTCTTGAGTCGCCAAATACATGGTACATGTAATACAAATACAACTTAATTATACAACTATCGTGTAAAAATACGACAAAACATAAAGCTATGAGTTTTAATACAAATATTGTCTTCTAGACAATATACAAACTCAAATTCAATATTCATTACATTTATTTCACACTATTTCACGAAATAGTGAGGACTACTAATGCTATCATCTCGGACCATCACTCCCGCTCCCCGACTAGTCCCTCGCTACGTTCTCATTTCACGAAGAGAACAATAAAAGTAAAAGGGTGAGCTCAACTAGCCCAATGAGAAATATTATGACTAAGATAATGCGAAATATATTATCGTTAGCCTTCAACAGTGTTAAACTGATAAAATATAACAAACATCAAGTTTAACTGCAGCGAAACAAGCAATCCATTAAAAGAGTCAAGTAGAGAATAAAATCTACTATCTTTTATGATTTAAAAGGTTTTTCATCACTTTTATCATTTGGGACTCGACAATAAATAATCCACATCATCAATCACCCCCTTACTACTACTACCCGAGGATATTCTTTAGTATCACGACCACAATTATCCATGCACTACGGGCCAAGAATATTTGTGTTTTCATAATGGTCATGTCATGATCATGCCAACAACTGTCCATCAATGCACTACTGGGCGAATGAGGGACTTTTACCACATCATTTGTAACATTACGGTCATGATTACAATAAATAATCCTCGGTCATAATCATACCAAGTCCATCTATGCACTATAGGCCACGAGATGACTTTCAACAAAATATAAACATGAGGATGATGACAATGATATAAGAATTCAATAAAACAAGTTCAAGAATTAATTTATCCGAGAACTAATAACGTCCAAATTGTCAACATGATACTTCTTTGTAGAGTAAAATTCAAGAATGCTCGGAAGAATATTTCCATGAAAAGATATTTGGATGAAGCGCAAATATCAAGGATATTCCACTAATTTCATGGAGTATAAAGTCAAAACTTTAACCAACCGAGTATAATAAGGAATGGAATAACAAAAGAAATCACCGGGCATGCGATAGACCCATACTGCAGGCGGAGTTATTCCAACGAGAATAATAAATAACGGAATCGGTCCGGCGTAAAAATGCATGCAGACGTGATATATTCAACATGAATAATAAAGAATGAATCGAATCCCAAAGTAAAAGCGCATGCATACATATATTCCAATGAGAATAATAAAGACGAATCGAATCCCGTAAAAAAAACGCATGACATGATATTCCAACCGAGAATAATCCAAATGGAATCATAAAGAATAATCCGAATAAAAGCATGCATATGATATTCCAATAGAATAATAAAGATGGAACCAGTCCGTAGAAAATGACAACATGATGTTCCAACGAATGATAAAGAATGGAATAACGAAGAAAAGAATTTCACCAAGTATAGGTAGCTCACATGTATCTGAGTTATTCAACATAATAATAAAGAATGGAATAACGAAGTTCTCTTCATGAATAAGAAAGAAATAATACTCCCTACCTTTAGAAAAATGGATATATGGAATAGTGAGGTAGCAGACTTCTTTTTTTCTCTATAATTTCTCTCTATAATAATAATTCTAAAAAGCTTTTGTGAATTGGTGAGAAATGAAGGAAGAATGAGCTTCTATTTATAGAAAAATATAGTTTCGATAATTGCACGTTTTGGGGCTCAAAAAATTACGATCAATACCTCCACTTTTCCTTTATTTTTAATTTAGTCATGGAAGTATTATCAAACTTGCACCACCTCCCTAATAGTAAATAATGTGAATCAATAGTAAATTATGTGAATCAATAGTTCTAATCATGTGAAAATACGATTACGTAGATAAGACCTCCATCTATACCTCCATTTTTAACTTAGTCATGCAAGTATTATCAATCTTGCACCAACTCCCCTAATAGTAACAAGAATGTGAAACAATAGTATACACATGTGAACAAATAGTTATAATCATGTGAAATAATAGCAATCAATTGCTCATTTATCCTAAGTTAAATACTTCCATTGGTCAATATAACCTCCAGACATCAATTATTATCGAAATAATTGTCGATTTTCACTAACACAAATAATTCCAACACAATGAAACTATTTTTATCAAAAATATAAATTTTGAAATTTTGAAGTTTGACTTTTCCAAAAAAAAATCAACTGTTGACTTTTGACCAAATAGTGAATTTCAAAAAATTTTGTGTTTATAGACTATTTTTACTAATTTCATCGTTTTTCAAATATCACGTCCGCGTCTCCAAATTCAACTCAAACACAACTTCAATTTTAATAACATTCATCATTAATATTATAACTCACAATATTTATCAACCGTGTCGTTCCCGGAAAGAGGGGCTTTCGATAAGGATTTCTCCTATTATAGCATGAATTAGGTGACCAAACCTCTCCTTGACAGAACTTCTAGACATTGTAAATATTGCAATTTAATAATATGAATAACTTTGTCGTCTCAATTATTGATTTAATAAAATAACATATTATGCAGATGATACTGTGACAATAATCGAATCAATAATATGAGAGATATGATGCAGCAATTATTGTAGCAATAATTGAGTATAACTGAGTGACTTCTCACGTAAGCATCAATAATCAATACCATATGCTACTATGCAACCACGCGTATTACTGTACTTTTACTACCGGGTAGTTCAACAGTTAACGGTAAAACTTCCGCCGTTATTTTCATAAAGTATTTTTGTCGTTTTCTCAATCCGATAATAATTTCGTTGTGGGGGTCCACCAATGATTGTGCCGTTGTATGAATATTCCCTGTTAAAATGAATATTCCCCGACCAATCGAATATTATATAACAACTTGCGTACTTTGCAAAATTTGTAAATATTACCCACAACTATAACATTATATCAAATCCACACCATAATATTCAAAAATATATTTCGAGAAAATTTAATCTTTATTCAAAAAATTTGGGGTCTTACACTTTGATTTCATTTCAATTCTAATTCCCATGTCATTTCTTCAACATCGTGGTTTCTCCACAAAACTTTGACTTGAGGTATAAATATTGGAGCGTAGAATATGTTCTTTCTTATCCAAGATTTTAACAGAACCTCTTCATATATTACGTTATAAATCTTCCTCTATTTCGTCCCCGGTTCTAACTCAATAATGTGGTTCGGGTCTTTCACATATTTATGTAACATGGATATGTGAAAAATCGTTATGAACACGAGAATTAATGTATAATACTTAGCAAGTAACGCAAGTCTATAAGCCCATTTTTATACTCGATCGAGGATTAAAATGGGCCAATGAATCGAGGATTGAGCTTTCTCTCTCTTTCGAATCTTGTAACTCCTTTCCATGGAGCAACACGTAACAACACATGATCTCCAATATCAATTCACGTCTTTACAAGATCAAATTCAATACATCACTTTCTTATGTCGTGAGGTTTTTATACGTTGTTGGATCATTTGAATCTTTTTCGGAAATATTATGACTAAGATAATGCGAGAATAAATTATCGTTAGCCTTGACAGTGTTAAAGCGATAAGCGATAAAATATAATAAACATCAAGTTTAAGCTGCGGTAGAACAAGCAATCCATTAGAAGAGTCAGTAGAGAATAAAATCTACTATCTTTTATGATTTAAAAGGTTTTCATCACTTTTATCGCTGAGACTCGACAATAAATAATCCACATCATCAAATCATCCACACTTTTCTGAGGCGAGGATATTCTTTAGTATCACGACCACGAATTATCCATGCTCTACGGGCCAAAGATATAATCGTGTTTTCATCAACGGTCTGATCATGCCATAAAATAATTCATCTTTGCACCCTTGCGAGAAGAAGAATCCATAGCCATAATCATACCAAAAAGCGTCCATCAATGCACTACGGGCGATGAGGACTTTTTCCACATCATTTTTGTAACATTACGGTCATGATTATACTTAGAATAATCCACAGGTCATAATCATACCAAGTCCATCTATACTCTACTGAGGCCGAGATGACTTTCAACATAATATAAACATGAGGATGATGACAATGATATAATAATTCATAAAACAAGTTCAAAATTAATTTATCCGAGGAACCAATAACGTCAAATTATCGACATGATACTTCTTTGTGGAGTAAAATTCAAGAATGCTCGGAAGAATATTTCCATGAAAAGATCTTTGGATGAAGCGCAAATATCGAGGATATTCCACTAATTTCATGGAGTATAGAAGTCAAAACTTTAACTTATTGAGTATAATAAGAATGGAATAACAAAAGAAATCACCGTGCATCATAGACCGCCAGCATGACGAGTTATTCAATGAATATAATAAATAATTCAACCGGTCGTATGTGAAAAATCACATAAGCGAGATATTCAACGAAATAATAAAGAATGGAATAACAATGAATCCCGCGTATGCGATAGCAGAGATGAGCAGGATTATTCAACGAATAATAATAAATAATGAACCGGTCAAATAAATGCGTAAAAACGCATAAGCGGGATATTCAAACGATAATAATAAAAATGGAATGGAACGGAATTCCCGTCGTAATGCGAAAGCAGAGATAGGATATTCAACGAATAATAAATAAAAACCCGGTGGAATAATACGTTACGAAGAAGAATATTCACGAGAATAATAAAGAATGGAATAACGAAGAATTTCACCATGTATGCGGTATCTTAATAGGCGAGGTTATTCAACATAATAATAAAGAATGGAATAACGAAGAATTTCACCAAGTATAGTATATAATACAGCATTATCTGAGTTATTCAACGAATAATAATAAAGAATGGAATAACGAAAGTTCTCTTCATGAATAATAAAAAATAATACCCCTTACGAATACAAAGAAATAATATCCCTTACCTTAAAAAGAAAAGTATTATTAAGAGTATTGGTAGTAGGGAGGATATACTCGAAGAAAACTTACTTACTACTTCGCTCAAAGCTTTAAAACTCTAAAAAAATACGCTCAAGATTATAGAAGAAGAACTCTCTCTATAGTTTCTCTCTCTCTCTAGAGTTTGATGAATTAAGTAAGAAATAATGAAGGAATGAATGAGCTTCTATTTATAGAAGAATGGATATGCATATATAACTAATTCATGAGCGGTCCAGTTGATTTACTTTTAATCGGATGGTCCATATTTAAAAAAAAATCTTTTAAATAAAATATAATATATTATATTTATAATCTAAATAAAATAAATAACTTTATAAAAAATATTTTTTTATATAAAAAAATTTTATATAATAAATATAATAATAAATAATAATTAATAAAATAATATATATATAATATATTATAATAAAACAAATAACTTTATAAAAAGTATTATATTATAAAATATAATATATATATTTATAATAATATAATAAAATAAATAATTTTATAAAATAAAAGTAATTACTTTTAAATAAAAAAAATTTTTACTATGCAAAAATATGCATAATATAATATATATATATATATATATAATATAATAATAAATAACTTTAAAAAATTTATTTTTATATAAAAAATTTTACATTTTATTACATTAATAATACTAATAAAACAAAAAGCGAGTGACTTATCACGTAAGCATCGATAATCAATACTGGTGTACTACTTATATGCAACCACGTATTCTTTGTACTTTTACTACTAGAGTAGTTCAACGATTTTTACGGTAAAAACTTAGTAGTTATTTTCATAAAAATATTTTTTGTCGTTTTCTCGATCAAATGATAATTCCGTTGTGGGGTCCACCATGATTGTCTTGTTCGTGCGATATTCCCGATAAAAAAAATATTCCCAGACCAATCGAATATTATATAACAACTTGCATACTTTTCAAAATTTATAAATACTACCCACAACTATAACATTATCTCAAATCCACACCATAATATTAAAAAAAATATTTGAGAAAAAATTAAATCTTTATTCATAAAATGCGGGGTCTCACAATCTCCCCTCCTTATGAAATTTTGCCCTCGAAATTTACGTGCGTACACAGTATCTCTTAAGAGGTGAGAGATACCTTGACTTCATTTCAATTCTAACTCTTGAGGTATAACCTTTGAGTGTTGAATATGATCCTTCTTATCCAAGATTTTAACACGTATCTCCTCATCGTTAAATCTTACGCTATATCTCGTCTAGTTCTAATTTAATAATGTGGTTGGTTAGTCCACATATTTACGTAACATCGATCGTTAAAAAAAATTATGAACACGCGACATACTTGGCGGTAAAAGCGAGTCTATAGGCCCGCGGTTCCTACTTCGATCGAGGATTTCAAATGGGCGATTAAATCGAGGGTTGAGATTTCCTCTCTTCGATCGATTCTTGCTTTAGAAATAACGCCCTCTTGAACCTTCTTCTTCACATTCATCGATTCACGGTTGTGTAGCTTGGCGGCTTTTTAACTTTATCGATTAAAGTCGATTCTACTCGTATATTAGTTATCTTCATGGGTCCCTAGAGTCTTTAACTCTATCTTCATCATTTGTAAGTTATCTGAAATGGGTCTTTGTGTTAACAACATCGCACTCATAAAAATAGCATATCGATCTTCTACTCAACGTCGTCGGCTACCACGTTCGCTTTTCCCGATGATATTGAATGAATACGATCGTAATCTTCAACATTTCGAGCCAGCGTCTTTGGCGCGTATTACGTTCGTTTTAGTTGAAGAAATATTTGAGGTTTTAAGAAATGGGTTTTTATCTTTGAAATTGATACAAAAATTCGATTTCACGCTCTAGGGGTAGGCTAAGAAGTCTTCAAGAATCGTCGAGAAATTTATTAACAATAGAAATATCATTCAAAATGTGACCCTCATCCAAGACTTGGATAGTACGTCACATTGATACTATCAACTTGCCATCGTCATTCATTCACGTCGTCTCTCGAAAATGAAAAAGTCGGCTTGTGCATTCCACACAAGAAGTCAACAACGAAAAAGATCGGGGCTCTTTACTTATGGCTTGATATGATGATGATTGACTTTAGTGGTTTGGTTGCTTGAATTAGCATAACAGGTTGGTTAGGAATATGAAAGCTAACAACCTTACGAAAAGCATGATGAGTAGTTAACGATCGATTCCTAAAATCACATCAAAGGCAAGTATTTTCAAAGAGATAAGATCGACGAATAGCGTGAAAGTGTCGATTTGAATTAAACAAGATTTATAAATAGTGGATGTAACGAAGGTTTCTCCCAATGAGTTTCAACAGATAAATCAAAGTCTAACTTCTCGGAGTTAAATTTAAACATTGAACACAACTAGGTGAAAATAAAAAGTGGGTAGAACGGTATATCTAATAAGGTATAAACTTACATGAGAGTTTATCATTAACTTACATAATAACCGTTTCGGGTTCCTCGACAAAAAAAGCTCTCACTTAAACTCTCTGGATTTGACTTTGCTATAGGGTACATTCCACCCTTAAGTGCTTCTTCACATTCACGATCCATGATTTGAATCATTATTCTCTCGATCCATATCGAATTGGGGTTGGCCAGCTATGCACAGGGTAATTCTGAATTCGATGTTGGATTCTCCCAATTGTTGTCCAAAAAGCAAAATCCATTTCATCTATTTTGGCTTTATTGGATCGGACGTCTTTTTCTACAATATCTACGCGTCGTGCGGCTTTTACCCATACATCATCTATTCTCCTTCGTTCAGTTGTTTCTTTTTTCATCAGAACTTTGATCATAGCATTCTCGATTCGACTC
The DNA here is from genome assembly GCA_020205615.1 of Panax quinquefolius. Classification (NCBI taxonomy): domain Eukaryota; kingdom Viridiplantae; phylum Streptophyta; class Magnoliopsida; order Apiales; family Araliaceae; genus Panax; species Panax quinquefolius. The sequence goes on from CM035160.1 coordinate 37,612,331, forward strand.
TAATATCTTATACTACTCTGCGAAAAGTGCTTACATTCAAGCATCGCACATCGGGTAACACAATTTTGAATTGTTACATCTCTTTGCTCCACGACCTTCTGCCGTTCTTCAGCCTGCTCTTCTAACTCATGAATACGATTTTGTAATTCTAAATTTTGATCATAAAATTCTTCTAATAAATTCTCCTCAGGTTCCTCTTCTTCCTCTTCTTCCTCTCTCTCTCACTTTACCTACTGCTGCTGACTAGCTCGGGTGCAACTATTAGTTCTTCACTCACCACGTAGATATCTCTAATTTCTTCTTCTTCTTGACATCACATTAACTTTGGTTAGTGATTAAAGGTGTCTCAACGGTCTCATTCACTCCATTGTTATCTCATTTTTAGGATGCCATTTTCAAACACTTGCCACAAAAAAAAAGGGTTAATTAACATATCACATATTATCCCTATACTACGTGAGACAGCCAATTAAATACCAAATAAACTTAGGTAGGTCATCTTAGCGAAGAATTCCCGTCTCTCCCCTCCTAGTTCTTGTCTCACATCTCGGCCGGGGATCATATCCTAGCTTTGATACCAAGCTGTGGCGCCCCCAAAATAGGTATACATCACCCATCTTGAGTCGCCAAATACATGGTACAAAATTCAAATACAACTTAATATATCAATACGATCGTAAAAAATACGAAACAAACATATATTTGTGAGTTTTAATACAAATATTGTCATCTAGACAATATATCAAACTCAATAAGTCCTCATTACATTTATTATCACACTATTTCACGAGAATAGTGAGGACTACTAATGCACCATCTAGGACCATCACTCTCTTTCCCCAGACTAGTCCACTGCTACGTTCTCATTTCTGAAAGAGAACAATGAAAAAAAAAAGGTGAGCTCAACTAGCCCGATAAAAAATATTATGACTAAGATAATGCGAGAATAAATTATCGTTAGCCTTGAACAATGTTAAGCGATAAAATATAATAAACATCAAGTTTAAGCTGCGGTGGAACAAGCGATCCATTAGAAGAAGTCAGTAGAGAATAAAATCTACTATCTTTTATGATGATTTAAAAGGTTTTCATCACTTTTATCGTTGAGACTCGACAATAAATAATCCACATCATCAAATCATCCACACTTTTCTGAGGCGAGGATATTCTTTAGTATCACGACCACGAATTATCCATGCACTACGGGCGAAAGATAATCGTGTTTTTCATCAATGGTCTGATCATGCCATAAAACAATTCATCTTTGCACTTTGGCGAAGAAGAATCCATAGCCATAATCATACCAAAAATTGTCCATCAATGCACTTCACAGGCGATGAGGACTTTTTTCCACATCATTTGTAACATTACGGTCATGATTATCTTAGAATAATCCACAGTCGTAATCATACCAAGTCCATCTATGCATTCTACAGGCCCCACAGATGACTTTCAACATAATATAAACATGAGGATGATGACAATGATATAATAATTGATAAAACAAGTTCAAAATTAATTTATCCGAGAAACTAATAACGTCCAAATTATCGACATGATACTTCTTTGTGGAGTAAAATTCAAGAATGCTCGGAAGAATATTTCCATGAAAAGATCTTTGGATGAAGCGCAAATATCGAGGATATTCCACTAATTTCATGGAGTATAGAAGTCATTACTTTAGCCAATGAGTATAATAAAGAATGGAATTTAACAAGCGAGTATAATAAAATAAAATGCGTAATGGAATAACAAAAGAAATCTAGTTTAGTAGTAAGTCACTTGTTATATACAGATGAACTCACACGTTGGAGATATTGTGTACATATAAATCTTTATATACACCTTAACCTGTGTAGATTGGTCCATGCTCTTAATTGCCATATAACCAAGACCAATCCTCGCTCACGGTCGATCTTGTAGTCTGAAGACCAGGCTAGGAAGCTCAAGAGACATCAACAGAAAAGAGTCAAACATCCACTAGCCTAAAAAGATGAAAAGGCCATACATGCTAAGAAATGCTTATCCAGAGAAGAAAGAAGAACTTGTCAAACATGTGTCTGGCAAACCAGCAGCTGGATGTAAAATCTTATAAACTCAAGATGTCAAAGAACCAAGGATGCTAAGAGTCCCTTTGTTTACATCTTCAAGACCCAGACTGATTAATTGAAGGTCTACTAGAGCAACAAGCCATCAGGAGCAAATGAGAAACTATGCACATCAATGCCTAACCTCAGTATATCTAAGCTAAATGACTAACAAGAAACTGACAGTAAAAAGGCACTGTTTCTCACTAATATAATTGTATACATCATGTTACACCTCCTTATGCACTATAACAGTATCCTATCAAGAAATCATAATCTACCTAAAAAGGTGAAGAGAGAAAATTCACTGAAGTTGGAAACTTAAATGCTTACAAACTTTCTCTCCATCCAAATTTTAGGTTGAAGATGACATCTTGAAAGAAATCTGAAATAGGTCATAAGCATATCAAAGGTTAAATCAATTCTATATGGAGTAATCTTTGTTGATGGGTTAATATATATGTACAAACCTATGTTATAAGTGTTTGATAACATTCAGAGTATGATCAGTTCTATAAGAGTATCTTGAAGATTCGTAGAAACTGATCACCTCTATGAATCAACCAGATACGCATAAGTAATAGTGTTGATTCTCACTCTGTGAACATAACCAAGCAAATGATGAAACTATAAAAAGAAAAGAGTGTTTTATTAAAATAGAAAATCTTACACAAACTCATCATCATGGATCTCAAAATGTAATATCCAAATTAGTTGCATGCATGAATCTGATTGTTGGTGATCAATATGATATTAATTCTAATATATGAGGAATAGGGTTTTTGAAACTAACCTGGCAGGACCCATTTAACTATGGGTACCAAAATAGAAACATATCTAACCTACAGGTACTTGGTCTATCTGATCTCACTAAAGAAATATTCAACTAGCAGAAGGGTTAAGACTGTTCATTGTCCCTCTTCCTATTTTTCTTGTCTTTCTGCTGCTTAATCATCCCTTCAGACGATCCACCACCTTCAGTCGTCATCCTTTCCACCTGTGCCTTGAGCTCGTTCCATTCTTCAGCCATTTTGCGTAACGCTCGCTCCGTCTTCCACAGTTCTTCCAAGAGAAATGCCTTACTCTGGAGTTCTTAAACTTCTGCAGCTAGTTGATCTTGTTCTTCAACTTTAGTCTTATTCTTTAACTCTACCTTAGCTGGCTCAGACTCTGCCTCCTCATCTCCACTCAAATACATCTAAGGATAATCATCATGATCGCTCCCTAGATTGACCATGGGTTCATCTTCTCCCATCTTCTCAACTGATTCGCTTTGCGCTGGCAGCTCGACTTCTAGCACTGGTGCAATAGCTGCTAGCATCTTTGCACTCATTTTGTCTTCTCCAGACATCCTACAATCAGTTTAAATAACTTGATTAGTACTTCACCAGTACAAACTTCTCACACTATGTGTCCACTTATCTCACTATTGATGTACTTCGGCAATCCCTCACTTAGAACTCTACATGAGTTTTCTCTATCTCGCGTATGGTTATAATCCTAGGGTTTTCCCCACCCCACTTAAAGTTTATAACCTACGGCTCTTCTACTAACTGGTGACACCTTGGTCACTATAACTTTGATACCAACCTGTGACACCCCCAAATTCGGGTTACCTGACCCCCGAGTTTGGTGTTCACGATCCACATTATAATAACATTTAACTACCCATTCGGATTAGGGTTTCCTAATTTAGGGTTTAGGATTCTTTAGAATTTATCGAAAATTAGGGTTTTCTTCTCGGCTTTTCGATTAGGGTTTAACAACAAAATACCGTGATTTCAAATGCGTTAGGGTTTCTAATCACGAGATTAGGGTTTAATCTCTTATTAGGGTTTATAATTTTAAACCTTATCCGATCAATCATTGATCAAAATTCTAAACAATAAAAAAACACGTTTACTCATTAATATAATTATTTTAATTATATTTTCTATCGAATCCTTTCTAGAAAATTAGGGTTAGGGTTTCTAAAAGCTTTTTAAGCACAACTCTACTCTAAATTTTATTAGTCGATACACAAATTGACCTTTCTCGAGACTTCGTATCACGATTACTTGTCACAAAATTAATAATTAATATTAATATAATTAAAAAAAATTTTCCGTAAAATTTTGATTATTTGAAATCTCGGTTATCACATTCACCCCTCCTTAAAAAGGATTCCGTCCTCGGAATCACCGCTTTCTTATTCTCTACAATCTTTTAAAAATGTATCATCAATTCATTCATTTTTATCAACACAATATTAATTTGTGTTTTTAAATTCTAACATGTGACTTTGAATCTATAAAAGAAAATAGTTCATTCTATAATATCTAACTCATATTACTCGTAATTTAATTTCTAAATAAATCATTACTGCTTTACCACCTCTCCTGTAGCCACTTGCATCTCTGCGTCGTCATATTGAATGTACGGGCCGTTGGTCTTCTGGGTTGTCATGCGGTCCTCCTCGAATGCCCAAGTTCCGCTCTTTGGGTCCTTTGTTGACACTTTCTTTCTCGGCATTCCTCTTTGGACGATTCCGAACCATATGATCGATTGATCCACATGCAAACAACCTTGTATCTTCTTGGATTGGGACAATTGGGTGACATGTGCCCCTCTTGCCCATGATTATAACAAACTCCTTTCTTCTTCGGCAAACTCCGGCATGATTCTTCCCATGAGTTGCACATGGCTCCCTCCCTTTCCTATTATCTTCTTGTCTTTATTACCCATTGGGTATTCTCATCCCATTCCTCTTATTGGATTACTACCACCACTTGCTTCCACCATCATTTATCTTCTTCTTCTTCTCTGATGAAATCGAGATGCAGACTTCGCTCCTCCTTGACAATTAATAATTTCTCCTCCATCAAAGCCATAACGTATTGATCTGCAATCTGCTACCTTGTTGAATATCCCGGCTTGATCCATTCTCTCAATCTTCTCGCCTTTCTTGCTTTCTGTGTCCACACGATGAGGTGCAATCTTGCTAACTTCGTTGAATTTGGCGGCGTATTTCAAAAAAACATATTCTCTGCTTTAAGTTCTAAAATTTAACTTCCATCTGGATTGCATACTCGGTGAAAAGTAGTTCTCAAAGAACAACTCCTTGAATCTTGTCCATGTCACCACCATTGTACCCATTCTCGCTTGGTTAGTCTCCCACCATATGGTGGCTTCTCCTTCATCGGATAAGTTGCAAAAAGCCGTCTTTTGCTCTTCTTCACTACTCTGATGATGAATGCTTTCTCCCATCTCCTTCACCCAAGTTTGGGCTTCAATCGGATCTGTGGTTCCTTTGAATTCAGGCGGTCCTACTAGCTTTAAAAAGTCTTTAAAATTTGCCAATCTTTCGGTTTGGTGATTTCTCTCTTTCTCTTCTTTTGGAGCTCTATTTTCCATAGCTTGGGCTATCATATCTACAAAAGTTTTGCATTGGGTCGACTTGACCTCCTTCATTATTCACTTTGATTGCTCTTCTCTTTGGTTTTTGATTACGTAAATAAAGCGGCATGATCTGATTTAAATAAAAAATCTTATATTAATTCTCTTTCTTTACACAAATTCTTAACATAATAAGAATTCAACACATAATTCTCATATAATTGCATATTTATTCAAATAGCACATAGTACATTTAGTACTTAACATATTACTATCCCTTTTTAAATCATATCGGATTAACAACACACTTTTACACAAAAAAGTTGCAATTCTCCATTCACACATAGTTATTACCAGTTATTCCAAATCAAACTTACCACACTTATGAGTTCAGAAACTTGCCACAATTATATGAGTGTATGAACTTATCCTAGTCGGACCTTTGGCGTCCATTCATTTGAGGGTTTCAAACATTTCATATAATTATGAGTCATTAACTTACCATAAGTATGAGTTTTAAGAACACACAAATTAATCTTAATCTTATATTCATATAGAAAATAAAGATTTCATTCATACAAACATATATATATTATTTATATATGCTTAAACATCGTTCTCGATATTACAACACTTAATATCATAAACTTCTACCCAAAGATACTATTACATATATCTAAGTTGTCTCTCATCCACTCCCTTCACCAGTCTTCTTCTTGATGGGACACTTGTTGAATCCGTGACCCGTTGCTTTCCCATGAAAAAACTTCCTCAAATTTGGCTTAGGACATGCGGAGAGAAATATGTCCTTCTACTTACAATTAAAGCACACGTTCTTCCACATCATGCATTCTCCCGCGTGAGTCTTCCCACACACTTTCTTACTGAGCTTGCTTCTTCTTGGGTTTGACTTTTTTGAAATTAGGGTTTGTCGTTGTCCCTCTCCTCTTTTTCTTTCTTTCTTTTTCTGCTTGATTGTCCCTTGAGATGATCCACCACCTTCATTCTTCATCCTTTCCACTGCCTTGAGAGCTCGTTCCTTTCTTCTTGTCATTTCACGTAATGCTTTCGCTCTGTCTTCCACAGACTCCTCCAAGAAAAATGCTTTACTCAGGAGTTCTTGAACTTCTGCAGATAGTTGATCTTGTTCTCAACTTTAGTCTTATTCTTTTTTTCCACCTTAGCTTTTCGGACTCTCCTCCTCATCTCCACTCGAGATACATCTCGGGATAATCATCATGATCGCTCCCAGATTGACCATGGGTTCATCTTCTCCCCCCTTCTCAATTGATTAACTTTGCGTTGGCACCTCTCGCTTCTTGGCATTGGTGCAACAACAATGTAGCTAGCATCTCCGCACTCATTTTTCTTCTCCGGACATCCTACAATCGGTTTAAATAACTTGATTAGTACTTCACCGACAAAACTTCTCACACTATGTGTCCACACTTATCTCATTATTGATGCACTTTGGCAATCCCTCACTTAGAACTCTAAATGAGTTTTCTCTATCTCTCACGCGTATGGTTATAATCCTGGGGTTTTCCCCACCCCCCTTAAGGTTTATAACCTCTGACTCTTCTACTAACTTGTGACACCTTGGTCACTCTGACTTTGATACCAACCTGTGACACCCCCCCAAATCAAGGTTACGACCCCCGAGTTTGGTGTTCACGATCCACAATATAATAACATCTAACTACCCATTCATATATAAATAGGAATACATAACTCATTAACATAAGTTGTTAATACATAAGTCCCAGTTTTCTAACCTTAAAATTACAAACATACCCCTTAGATATACAAAAAAAGGTTTACAATAATACAACATAATAATAATATTGTTCATTATAACTAATCCATAACTATTGCCTTTTCCTTTTGTTCTTCTTCTTTTCTTTGGCCTCTTACTCTAACTTAAAAAAATTTTATTTTAGCAAGGGTGAAAAAAAAAGTTTATTTATTAGCAAGGGTGAGCAACAAGTTTGCCCATGAGTTAAGACATATGATAAAGGTATATAAAAAATATCAATTCTTCTAACATTCTCATTCTATAATAATAATAATGATAATGAAAAGAGTACAACGCTTTCAAAGTTTTCTCTGATATTCTATTGAATAATCAAGAATCAATTCTACTGAAATAAAAGTGGAATGTTTTCCAGTTTATCTTTGAGCGATCCATTGGATCTAGAACTTCTACTTTCTCGGTATCTATCAAAGATTTACTTTGATACATACGTGGAGTATCGAGATAACCATAAAGATTAAATCATACCCTCTGCAAAAGTACTTAGAAGTGAAGACTCCTCCTTGTACCTATATATTATGCATAATACTTACTATAGCATGCATGTGATGATCGATATATCGACTCGACTAAAAATTTTGTTCCTTTATATAAAAGGTTGTTCTTCTCGATCTCGAGAATCAAGATTTTGATTTAACAACGAAATCTTGTGATTTCAAATTCTATTTACTTATCGATCTAGGCCAAAATAATTGGCATCGATCTATCGATAACAATTGAATTCTCTTCTCGAATTTATCAAGTTCTAACAAATGTTAGTCAAATAATTAGTCTGTCGAATAATTAGCTAAGACATTCTCAACATAATTTGACAATAAGCAGGAATTATACATATACATCATGTCAATTACTATCTTCTCTAAATATGAATATATCCAACATTTATTCTTATTCTACTGATATATATATTCTCGAATCGGTAATTCAATTTGAATTATTAATTAACATTACTAACTGCGAATAATCAAATCAATAAAATCCCTTCCGGACATGGTATAATTAGCAATAATTAACCACCATAATAATTGAATGAATATAACTCGAGGTTGAGTTAGGAAACTTGCCTTTTAGCGTTGATTACACTACTGATATATAATTAAGCTAATTAAGCGTTAAATAAGACCTATATTCAATAATATCGGTCTCTGATTAGCACAATTATTTCATTTATAACACGTAACACTTTATATTTTACGATTCAAACTTCTTCTCTAGACACATTACCACATAGCCACATTAGTGTTTATAACCTATATAAACACTTATCAAGTCTAACTAGTTTGATTGCAGTTTGGACTTGGTCCATTCTCGATTATTACGGTCACCTACCTATCAAATAATTAACACATTGATTGTCAATTAAACTTGGTCTCTAAGCTTCATATTATTTTAGATAAGTCGAATATATCGTTTATAATATTTTTGAAAGCTTTTAATAATTTATAAACAATTATTATAATTTATAATAATTTTTTTCAAACACTTAAATCATTTTAAATGATTTAATTATCAAATAATCTTATCATTATTAATATTTAATAATATAAAAATATTAATAACATACTTGTCAAAATATTAAAGTTATTATTAATAACTTAAAATATTTTAAATCATTAATATTCTACTTAAATGATTTTTAAAATAAAAAATCATTTTTAAATCATCACCATTAATATTTAAATATTAATGAAATTATCATCAAAATATTAAAAGTAATTAATTATCACTTAAAATATTTTTAATTCATTTTCTCATTTTTAAATGATTTTTAAATCAATAAAATCATTTTTAATTCATTTATTTAATATAATAATTAAATAAATCTAATATCATTAATATTAATTTATTAATGAGAATTCTCCAAAAATATTGAAAATTATATTTTATAATTCAAAATATTTTCTAACACTTTATTCTTATTTAAAATGATTTTTAAATCAATAAAATCATTTTATCTTATTTATTTAATTTAATAATTAAATAAATCTAATATCATTAATATTAATTTATTAATAAAAATTCTCCAAAAATATTAAAAGTTACATTTTATAACTCAAAATATTTTTTAAATACATTATTCTTATTTAAAATGATTTTTTATAATATTAAATCATTTTTCTCTAATTTATTTAATACACTAATTAAATAAATTAAATACCTTTAATATTTAAATAATTATAAATATTAAAGAAAAATATTCCAATTAATTAAAAAATTATTTTTCATAATTTAAAATAATTTTTAAAACCATTTTTATAATAATTTTATAATTTATTTTCTATTTTTAATTAATTTTAGAAAATTCGAAAATAAAAAAATTAAAAAAATCGCTAATAGCCTTTTAGCGACACTTTAGCGTCGTCATTGTTGTTGTTCTTGAGCTCAAGAACAACGGCAATCTCGTGTTTAAAGTTTCAATTTTGTTTGACGATTTTAATTCTCTTTATTTTAATTACTTAACTTGAACTTGGATTGATGTGTAGTGTTTATGTAACACTACAACGATCAACACTTATCATCATGTCATATCATAACAACACAACAACAAGAAGATCGAAGCCTCAAAAAGTAGGCATCGAGAAGCTTCTTGGGTTTTACGGGTTTCCCGAAACCCGAGACGACTTGAGACTGCTACTTTGATTGGCTCGATTTTTTTTTTGTTACATTCATTGTTTTGATGGTTTTTTGGTTCATAGATTGGTAGTAGTACACATGGCGAGGAACATTATTATAATAACAACATCAATTTAACAACAATAGATCCACAAGTTATTACTACGCGGTCGAAACCTTGTCGGGATCTTTGTTCATACTTTTTACGGAAATTCCGAAAAATGTAAAAATCGGTCTGAGTGGCCTACTTTGACCACTTGACTTACGATCGATCGATATGTTGATTTTTTAAACGTTATAAAGACCCATATCTATATATATATATATCATGGCTACAACATGTTACAAAAACAACATCAAAAAAAAAAAAAAAGCATGATCGATCTTAAGCCTTATAAAAAATTTGTCGGGCGCGTTTTTCGAACACTTTTTACGGGTTACCCAAATTGGCCCGGTCGGCGTCGGTCGACATACTTTTTGACCATGAATAACTACAAATCTAGACATCATAATGACTGTTGATTCCACTTTCATATTAAAAAGACCACATACACAGGCTACATAGAGATCCAAACTTTAAAACAACAAAAAAATAAAAATAACGAAGATCTGTGGCCATTACTTGACATTACTTGTTGTCGGACCACAGTTTGGGAGAGAGAGAGAGAGTTGGTGAGAGCAAAAAAAAATTGAGCAAAGTAAATGAATTTTCTCTCTCTAAATCTCTTAAATAATGTGATATGTTGAATTTGATATCTTAGTTAAATTTGGAAGGAAAGATGATATTATTCTCACAAAATCGACATAGTTGTTCAACAACTAAAGGGGCTAGCAATAATAAAGTTATCAAATTAAAATAAACTAAAAAGGCATTTTGGTCATTTGTAAATTAATTTTAATGGCATACTTGGAATTGTACAAACCCTTAGGTTTTAACCTAAGGTTTAACCACTTAGGGTTTTAAATACTAACTTTCTAGGATTTTCTAAATTAGGTTTTAATTTAGAAAATTAAAATTTTGAAAAACTAAAATTAGGTTTTTAAATTAAATTAGGTTTTCTTAATCATATCAGCGTTTAATAAATATATTAGGCCTTCGATTAAGATTAGGGTTGCCTAATTAGGGGTTTAGAAATCCAGAATATAAAATTAGTGTTTTAATTAGAAAAATAAAATTTCTAACTTATAATTAGGGTTTGTAAAATAGAAATTATGATAACTAAAATATAATTAGGGTTTTCTAATCATATTAAAGTTTTAATAAATACCTTAGGCTTGTCGATTAGGATTATGATTTCCTAATTTAGGGTTTAGGATTCCCAAAATTTAAAATAGGGTTTCTCGGCTTTCGATTAGGATTTCTAGCGATGCGTTAGGGTTTCTAATCTGATATTAGGGTTTTAATCTCTTATTAGGGTTTATTAATTTTAAACCTTATCCGATCGATGATTTATCAAAATTCCATCTGAATTCAAACACATACATATTAATATAATATATATATTATATTTTATATTTTCTCTATCGAATCCTATCCGTAACTAGGGTTAGGGTTTCTCATCTTTTAAGCACTCTACTCTAATTTTATTATTAGTCGATACACAAATTGACCTTCTCGAGACTCGTATCACAAACTTGTCACAAAAAAATTAATAATAATATTAATTAATTTTACCCATAACTAACCACATTAATCAAATCAACCCTTACTATTTCAAAATAATAAATGGAGGAAATTTAATTTCATTTATAATAAGTTGGGGTCTTACATTGACAGCATGAGATAATTCAGTTCAAGACAGACTTCAAGCCGTCATGGCTGATGTATCTCTCAAAATCAAAGAAAGAGATCACATCTATCTAAAAGCCATAAATGATCAGAAGGCAGAAGCTCTACGAGCACAAAAGGCCAATGAAGAACAACTCAAAGTCCTCTCTGACAAGATTGACAACATGAATCAGTCTTTCTCCGTGCAACTTGAGCTGAGCCAACAAGAACTCAAGATTGAAGTTGTTAACTCCTCTTATCTGATGGAGCAAATTATGTCCAACATGGAACCGCTCTCTTAAGTGATTAATGACAAAAAGGGGGAGAAAAAGAGGCATTGAAAGAGGCACAGTAAGAGGCATTCAAGAAAGGACAAAGAAAGCAGAAGGAAATAAGAGAAGAAGAAAGCGGAAGAAAAAGCTAGGTCATCATCTAAGGGGGAGCCAAAGGACGATGAGCCTGTGTTTGCAAAGGCTGAGGGGGAGCCAGAAGAAGAAGAAGAAATGAAGTCAACATCTCAGGGTGAGCAGGTGCAAGAAGATCAAACGAATGAATAGCTGATCAACAGACATCCTGGAAGCATACATGGAGCCAAAGATGTACATCTCTAACTAGTTAGGTATGTTCTGGATCCAAGATGTAAAATGTCATAGTATATTAAATTCAATATTATTATAAATGACATTCATGATTATCTATTTTAGAAATACAGATGCTCACTATATATAAGATTCATTCATAACATGCATATGCACTTATTGTTTTTGTCATAATCAAATAGGGGGAGATTGTTAAGAATAAGCATGTGAATGATATTCCTATTTACATATGATTTGATTATGATATATATGAATGAATATGCAAGTATGCTTGCATTAAGAAAAGCTGTAAAGTCCTTTGATACATAATAGAAACATGTGTACAAGGACTTAGAATGAATTGATCAAATATGTTAGGTTGATCCTACATAAGCAAAACAACTTTGTAAAGCCTTTGAAAAAAAAAGATGTACAAGGACTATAAATATTGAAAGATCAATCATGTTAGGTTGATCTTATGATGTATAGATAGGCTTGTCTGATCATCGAAACCTTTGCACGAGAAATCGTGATGCGCCAAGAGAGTCAAGGAAAACTCGAGAGCTATCAAGGCAGAATCGTAGTATGCAAGATAGTAGATCTCGGAGTTCGTAGACTGCCTGGAGAGACGAGGAAGGATCGTAGTGTGTCGAGTAGAACTTCGTCGGAGCCGTAGTGTAAGACCCCGAATTTTATGAAATGAAAGTATTCAATTTTCTTATAATTATTATTTTATTTAGTAAATGGTTAAATTGATAAAGGTTAAAGTTAAGGGTGACATTTGAAAATTTTGCAAAGTAAGCAAGTTGAGTCAGGGAATATTCGATTGGTGGGAATATTCGTTTAAACAAGGAATATTCGTATGAAGGCACAAACATTGGTGGACCCCACAACGGAGGTACTGTCGTAGTTAGAAAATGACTGAAATATTTTTAAAAATAACGGGGAAATTTTACCGTTAAACAGTTGAACTACCCGGTAGTAAAAGTACAGTAATACGCGTGGTTTCATAGTAGCATACGGTATTGATTATTGATGCTTACGTGAGAAGCCACTCAGTTATACTCAATTATTGCTACAATAATTGATGCATCATATCTCTCATATTATTTATTCAATTATTGTCACGGTATCATCTACATAATATTTATATTATTAAATCAATAATTGAGACGATAAAGTTATTCATATTATTATTTGCATTATTGACAATGTCTAGAAGTTCTGTCAATGAGAGGTTTGGTCACCTAATTGTGCGCCAATAAAGAGAAATCCTTATCAGAAATCCCCTTCTTTCCCGGGAACGACCTGGTTGTTAAATATTATGAGTTATAATATTAATGATGAATAAGTTCGTGTTGATTAAAGATGAAATTGATATTTCTAATGTGTTGGGATTATTAGTGTTAGTGAAAATCGACATCTATTTCAATAATAATTGATGTGTGGAGGTTATATTCACCAATTGGGTAATTAATCAGATAAATGAGCAATTAATTGCTATTAATTCACATGCTTATAACTATTTGTTCACATGTTTGTACTATTGATTCACATGAATGTACTATTAGGGAAAGTGGTGCAAGATTGATAATACTTGCATGACTAAATTAAAAATAGAGGTATAGATGAAGGTACTATACTGTAATTATTTTTTTCACATGTATAGAACTATTGAGTCACACGATTGTACTATTGATTCACATGATATACTATTAGGGGAGGTGGTGCAAGTTTGATAATACTTGCAGGACAAAATTAAAAATGAAGGAATAGATGAAGGTATTATACTGTAATATTTCAAGCCCCAAAATGTGCAATTATCGAAACTATATTTTCCTATAAATAGAAGCTCATTCTTCTTTCGTTCTCACCAATTCACTAAGACTCACAAGAGTAATTATAGAGAGAAGCTATAGTGAAAAGAAGAAGAGAAGTTTGTTACTTCACTATTCCAATATCCAGTCTTCTTTTGAGGTAAGGGATATTATTTTGTTCGGTATTCATAGGAATAATATTTTCTTCCACACTCTGTAGTATGTGAGTAATATTATTTCGTCTCGTATTCCTGATTATACCCTCATTTTGTTAAAGTATTGCTTCTATACTCCGTGAAATTAGTAGAATATCCTTGAAATTTGCGTTTCATCTAGTATCGTTTCACAATGTTATTTTCTACACATTCTTGTTAAATTTTAAGCTTTTTATGCTGGAGTACTGTCCATGAGTAGTATTCATTTTTACGATACTATTCACAAAGTACTATTCATAGGTACTATTCACAAAGTACTATTCACGAGTACTATTCATAAATTAGTATTCACGAGATACTATTCACTCGGGTACTATTCACCCGGGGAATTATTCATGACAAAAATTGATTTCTTTGCTGTCCAAATCATTTTGATACAATATTATTCTTGAATTTTACTCCACAAAGCAGTATTATGTTGACAATTTGGGCATTATTTACTCCATAAACCAGTGATTATTTGGTATAATCATGACCATTAATGATTACATGAATATCCTAGGCCATGGTGCAGGGATGATTCGATGATGTGGTTTATTTATTAAGCTAAGTCTCAGCGATAAAGTTGATGAAAAACCTTTTTAAATCATAGAAGATAATAGATATCATGCTCTACTTGACTCTTCTAATGGTTTGCTTGTATTTTATCAGTTTAACACTGTTGAAGGCTAACGATAATTTATTCTACATTTCTTATATCATTATCATTAGCCTTCAACGGTGTTAAGCTGATAAAATATAATAAACATCAAGTTTAACTGCAGCGGAACAAGCAATCCATTAGAAAAGTCAAGTAGAGAATAAAATCTACTATCTTCTATGATTTAAAAGTTTTTTCATCACTTTTATCGCTGAGACTCAGCTTAATAAATGAAATCGAATCATTGATTTACTATTATATCTTCAACCAACGGTGAGAAAAATTAGCACATCTCCTCATGGAATAATATTGTACCCAAAAATGATTTGGACCAAAAAAAAAATCTTACGGGTGAATAGTACCCCGTGAATAGTAACTCGTGAATAGTAACTCATGAATAGTAATTCATGAATAATACTTTCAAACACGAAAAAGTGCCACGAATACTTCGATTGAACAATATAACCTCCAGACATCAATTATTATTGAAACAAATGTCAATTTCCACTAACACAAATAATTCCAACACAATGGAACTATAAAATTCATATTTAATCAACACGAACTTATTCATCATTAATATTATAATTCACAATATTTAACAAACAGGTCATTCCTAGGAAAGAGGGGGCTTTCCGATAAGGATTTCTCCTTATTGGTAGCGCAAGCGAAAAACATAAAATTGTGAGTTTTAATACAAATATTGTCATCTAGACAATATCCACACTCAATGGAGTCCTCATTACATTTATTATCACACTATTTCACGAGAATAGTGAGGACTACTAATGCACCATCTAGGACCATCACTCTGTTCCCAGAGCTAGTCCCGACTACGTTCTCATTTCACGAAGAAAAATGTGAAAGAAAGGGTGAGCTCAACTAGCCCGATGAAAAATATTATGACTAAGATAATGCGAGAATAAATTATCATTAGCCTTGACAATGTTAAAGCGATAAAATATAATAAACATCAAGTTTAAGCTGCGGTAGAAAAAGCAATCCATTAGAAGAGTCAGTAGAGAATAAAATCTACTATCTTACATGATTTAAAAAGTTTTTTCATCACTTTTATCGTTTGACTCGACAATAAACAATAAACAATAAATAAATCGATCATCATCCACGCTCCACGGCCAGGATATTCATGTAATCATCGATCATCGATAATCGTGACTATCTTAAAATAATCCACAATCATAATCATACAATAATCATACACAACATCCATGATGATGAACTACAGGCCCATGAGGACTTTTACCACATCATTACGTCACATTACGGTCGTGATTATCTTAAATAATCCACAGTCATAATCATACCAAGTCCATCATACACGTAAGCCAAAAGATGACTTTCAACATAATATAAGCATGAGGATGATGACAATTCATAAAAATTGAAAAACAAGAATAAATTTTAAAGATTTATAAGTTAATTTATCCACGAACTTCGATAACGTCAAATTATCGACATGATCTTTGCTTTGTGCGAGTAAAATTCAAGAATGCTCGAAGAATATTTCCATGAAAAGATCTTTGGATGAAGCGCAAATATCGAGGATATTCCACTAATTTCATGGAGTATAGAAGCGAAAACTTTAACTTATTTGAGTATAATAGAATATATGAAAGCTATGAAATGGATTTTTTTACCGCGTGCGGTAATCCACGTATCTGAGATCATTTCCACAATTTAATAAGGAATGAATACAAAGGATCATTCACCATGCATGTGGTAATCCACATAGACGAGTTATTCAACGAGAATAATAAAGAATGGAATAACGAAGGATTCACCGTGCGTGCGATAGGAGATTCACTAGAATAATAAATGAACGATATATTCCCAGATATTCAATAATAAATAATGGAACCGGTCAGAAATAAAAGCGCCTGAATGAATAGATATTCCGAACGAATAATAAATAATAAAAATGGTCGGTAAAATAAAGCATAATACGAGGATATTCGACGAGAATAATAAATAATGGAATAATAAAGAATTTCACCAACCGTGTATAGCGCTTGGCAGATATAGGATATTCAAATAATAATAATAAAAATGGAATATTAGAATAATTTCACCATGTATATGCGGTACTTAGCATAAATGAGTTATTCAACGAAATAATAAAAGAATGGAATAATAGAAGAATTTCACCGTATCATGCGTATTGATAGTTATTTATTCAATGATTCAACATAATAATAAAGAATGGAATAACGAAGAATTTCACCAAGTATAGGGTATCCAGCGTATACGAGTTATTCAACGAATAATAAAAAGAATGGAATAACGAAAGTCTCTTCATGAATAAGAAAGAAATAATACCCCTTACGAGTAATAACAAATAATATCCCTTACTTAGAAAAAGAATCTATATTGGAGTAGTGAAGTAGCGAATACTTTTCTTCTTTCTCTCTATAGTTTCTCTCTCTAGAGTTTTTTGAATTAAATTAAGAAAAATGAATGAATGAGCTTATATTTATAGGAGAATGGATGAATAATAACTAATTCATGAATGGTCAGATTGATTTACTTTTAAGCGGACGGCGGTCCATATTGATTTACTATTAAAACTTAAAACGCAATATCCATATTGATTTACTATTAAAACTTTAAACGATCCATATTGATTTACTATTTATAACTTTACTAGCGGTCCATATTGATTTATATATATCTTCAATTATAAAATTATATTAAATTTATCGATCTATATTGATTATTATATATAAAAATGATTTGATAAAAATATATATCTCTCATGGAATAATATTGTACCCAAAAATGATTTGAATAAAAAGAAATATAATAGTAACTGGTGAATAGTAACTAATGAATAGTAACTAGTAGAACTCGTAAATAGTAACTAGTAAATAATAAGTAACTGAAATAGTAACTTCGTGAATAGTAACTCAAATAGTACTCACACGAAAAGTGCCCCGAATACTAATTGAACAATATAACCTCCACATCAATTATTATCGAAATAAATATCGATTTCCACTAACACAAAATAATTCCAACCAATGATGAACTATAAAATTCATCTTTAATCAACACGAACTTATTCATCATTAATATTATAATTCACAATATTTAACAACGAGTCGTTCCGGAAGAGGGGGCTTTCAGATAAGGATTTCTCCTTATTGGCGCGCGATTAGGTGACCAAACCTCTCTCCTTGTGAAACTTCTAGACATTGTCGATATTATTGCGAATAATAATATGAATAACTTTGTCGTCTCAATTATTGATTTAATAATATAACATATTATATATGCGGATGATCTTGTAATAATTGAATCGATAATATATAGAGATATATGATCGTGCGATGATTCTTTGTAGCAATAATTGAGTATAAGCGGTGACTTCTCACGTAAGCATCGATAATCAATCTGAGTGTACTTACTTATCTATCACCACGCATTATTCTCTTGTACTTTTTACTTTAGGGTAGTTCAGACGGTTTTTACGGTAACACTTCATTTAGTTATTTTTATAAAAAATAATTTTGTCGTTTTTTCTACTACGATAATACTTAGTTGTGGGGTCCACCATGATTGTCTTGTCGTCGTACGGATATTCCTGTTAAAAAAAATATTCCCAGACCAATCGAATATTATATAACAACTTGCTTACTTTGCAAAATTTATAAATATTACCCACAACTATAACATTATATCAAATCCACACCATAATATTAAAAAAATATTTTTGAAAAAATTAAATATTTATTCATAAAAAATTTGGGGTCTCTGATCTCCCTCCTTTATGAAATTTTGCCCTCGAAATTTACGTCGTACACAGTATCTTTGAAGAGGTGAGGATACCTTGACTTCATTTCATTCTATTCTAACTCTTGAGGTATAACCTTTGAGTGTTGAATATAATCCTTTCTTATCGAAATTTTAACACGTATCTCTCATCGTTAAATCTTCTTACGCTATCTCGTCTAGTTCTAAATTAATAATGTGGTTTGGTTAGTCCACATATTTACGTAACGTCGATCGTTAAAAAAATGTTATGAACCACGCGACATACTTGGCGGTAAAAGCGAGTCTATAAGCCCACGATTCCTACTTTCGATCGAGGATTTCAAATGGGCGATTAAATCGAGGTTTGAGATTTCCTCTCTTCGTCGATTCTTGCTTCTAGAATAACATACTCTTGAACCTTCTTCTTCACATTCATTCATTCTCGGTATGTAGCTTGGCGGCTTTAACTTTATCGATTAAAGTCGATTCTACTTCTAATATATATTCGTTATCTTCACGTGGGTCCTTCAGTCTTTAACTCTATCTTCATCATTTGTAAGTTATCTGAAATGGGTCTTTGTGTTAACAACATCACACACTCAATAAATATCGATCTTACTCTTCTCACTCAACGCGTCGGCTACCACGTTCGCTTTTCCACGATGATATTGAATGATATGATCGTAATCTTCAATGACTCGAGCAGCGTCTTTGGCACATTATTACGTTCGTTTTAGTGAAGAAAAATATTTGAGGGTTTTAGAAATGGGTTTTGTCTCTTGGGGTCGATACAAAATTCGATTTCACGCTCTAGGGGTAGGCTAAGAAGTCTTCAAGAATCGTCGAAAATTTATTAACAATAGAAATATCATTCAAAGCTGTGACTCTCATCCAAGACTTGGATAATACGTCACATTGATACTATCGACTTGCCATCGTCATTCACGGCGTCCCTACTGAAAAAGTTGCGGCTTGGTGCATTCCACACAAGAAAAGTCAACAACGAAAGGATCGGGGGCTCTTTTACTTATGGCTTGATATGATGATGATTGACTTTAGTGGTTTGGTTGCTTGAATTAGCATAACGGGTTGGTTAGGAATATGAAAGCTAACAACCTTACGAAAAAGCATGATGAGTAGTTAACGATCGATTCCTAAAATCACATCAAAGGCAAGTATTTTCAAAGAGATAAGATCGACGAATTAGCGTGAAAGTGTCGATTTGAATTAAACAAGATTTATAAATAGTGGATGTAACGAAGGTTTCTCCCAATGAGTTTTTCAACGATAAATCAAAATCTAACTTCTCTCAGTTTAAATTTAAACATTGAACACAACTAGGTGAAATAAAAGAATGGGTAGAACCGGTATCTAACAAGGTATAGACTTATGAAAGTTTATGATTAACTTACCGTGATAATTTTATTTGGGGTTCCTCGTTTTTGAAAAAAAAAAATGCTCTCTCTTAAACTCTGGGGCTTTGGCTTTGTGCAGGACATCCTTTGGCATCACTATCCCAGTTGGACTTGACTTTGGTGCCGCGACAAAATCGGGCTAGGTGGTGACCTTCTTTTCCACAATTGTAACATGCTTTGGGTTTGCATCATCCACGTTTGGATGATGTGTCCCTCCCTCCTCGCATTTGAAACATCTGATGGTGGTTCGTTCTTCTCCTTAACAGTGTCTTTGGTCTTTGTGTCTTTCCATCATTATTGAACCTTCTCTTCTTGAAATTTCCACTTTATTATCTTGGCTTGGCATGATTACCACCAAAGTGGTTACCATTCTTGGCGTGATAATTTCCCCGATGATGGTTATCATTGTTAGATGGTATGCCACCATTTGATACGATTATTATCGTGTTGTTGGTCGTTACCTTTTTTTTGGTTGTCTTTGAATCATTATCGCGCTCCAATAAGCGAGCCCTATTCACAACATCTCGAATATAAACAAAGTTTGTGAGAAATGAGGTATTGGCGTATATCGGGTTTTGAACCTCTTAGAAACATTAGCGTCATTCGCTCCTCATTATCGACCAAATGGGATCTGAAATCGGGATAACTTCGGCAAAACTTAGCCTCGTCTTTGCGACACGGTCGTATTGTTTTGTTCCAACTTGATAAACTCCACCTCCTTCATGTGATGAATACTTTTTTGGAAGTAGTTGTCGTTGAACGACTCTTGGAACTTCTCCCAAGACATCTTGAGTGCGTCGGTTTGGAGTGCGTTTCTGATTCCCACCGATATCTCTTCTTCACATGACATATAAAGGTGGCAAAGGGACCTTTTGCTCCTCGGAGCATCCCAGACATCAAATATCTTGGTGATCTGCTTTAACCACGTCTCTCTCCTTAAGTGGTTACGGCTTTCCCAAAAACTCCGGTGGTCCCGGCTCCTTGAAGCTTGCTTAGCGGTGGTGAGCCAGTGGGTTGCCATTGTTTCCACTGCATTATGAGCAGGAGTCTCTCTTTTTTGATGTTGCATGAATTGCATAAAGCCTCTGAACATCCCATCGTTCATCATTTCATCGGTGTTATTGTTTACACGAGGATTATTGTCTTCTGTTTGCACATTATCACGGATATTGATGGTTGGTGACTCAGCGGTCTCATGTGCTTCATTGCTTATCTCAACATTTTTTGGATGCCATTTTCAAATCTTGCCACAAAACAAGGGTTAATTAACATATCACATATTATCCATATACTACGGCCAGACCAATTAAATACCAAATAAACTTAGGTAGGTCATCATACTAGAAGAAAGAATTCCCGTCTCTCCCCTCTAGTTCTTGTCTCACATCTCGGCCGGGATCATATCCTAAGCTTTGATACCAAGCTGTGGCGCCCCCCCCAAATAGGTATACATCACCCATCTTCTTGTGTGCGAATACATGGTCTGAAATACTGAAATACAACAATAATTATCTGACGATTAAATGTAAAAATCGAAATACGACAAAAAATATAGTTGTGAGTTTTAATACAAATATTGTCATCTAGACAATATCCACACTCAATGGAGTCCTCATTACATTTATTATCACACTATTTCACAGAAATAGTGAGGACTACTACTAATAATACCATCTAGGACCATCACTCTGTTTCCCCAACTAGTCCCGATTACGTTCTCATTTCACGAAGAGAACGAATGAAAGAAAGGGTGAGCTCAACTAGCCCGATGAAATATTATGACTAAGATAATGCGAAATAAATTATCATTAGCCTTGACGATGTTAAGCGATAAAATATAATAAACATCAAGTTTAAGCTGCGGTGGAAACAGCAATCCATTAGAAGAGTCAGTAGAGAATAAAATCTACTATCTTACATGATTTAAAAAGTTTTCATCACTTTTATCGTTGAGACTCGACAATAAATAAAATCGATCATCATCCTGCTCTCTGACGAGGATATTCATGTATATCATCAATAATCCATGACTATGACTATATAATCCATCAATGATCATCATAATCATACCAACAATTTCCCACCCGATGAACTACGAGCCCGATGAGGACTTTTTTACATCATTACGTCACATTACATTCGTGATTATTATATTAGAATAATCCACAGTCGTAATCATACCAAGTCCATCATGCTGCGTAAGCCAAAGATGACTTTCAACAATAATATAAGCATGAGGATGATGACAATTTCAATAAAACAAGTTCAAGAATAAATTTTAAAGATTTATAAGTTAATTTATCCGAACTTCGATAACGTCCAAATTATCGACATGATCTTTGCTTTGTGCGTAAAATTCAAGAATGCTCGAAGAATATTTCCATGAAAAGATCTTTGGATGAAGCGCAAATATCGAGGATATTCCACTAATTTCATGGAGTATAGAAGCGAAAACTTTAACCAATTTGAGTATAATAGAATATATGAAAGCTATGAATGGATTTTTCACCGCCGTACGGTAATCCACGTATCTGAGATCATTTCCACAATTTAATAAGGAATGAATACTGAAGGATCATTCACCATGCGTGTGGTAATCCACATAGGCGAGTTATTCAACGAATAATAATAAAGAATGGAATAACGAAAGGATTCACCGTGCGTGCGATAGATACTGCGCAGACGAGGTTATTCCCAACGAGAATAATAAATAATGGAACCGGTCGGCGTAATAATGCGAGGATATTAGGATATATAAAAATTAATAATAAATAATGGAATAATATTAAATAAATAATAAATAATGGAATAAATAATGATATACGAATAATAAAATAATAAATAATGGAACGAATAATAATAATAAAAATAATAAATAGCGAGATATTAAACGAATAATAAATAATGAATTTCACCATGTAATAAATAATAGAGAGGATATTCAACGAATAATAAAGAATGGAATAACAGAATTTCACCATGTATGCGGTACTTACATAAGCGTATTCAACGAATAATTATTCAATAACAAAATAATAAGAAATGGAATAATATTCAAAGAATAATAAAGAATGTAATAGAAGAATTTCACCAGTATATAGGTATCACATATCATATCTGAGTTATTCAACGAATAATAAAGAATGGAATAACGAAGTTCTCTTCATGAATAAGAAAAAAAAATACCCCTTACACAGTACAACAAATAATATCCCCTACCTTAGAAAAAAGCTGGATATTGGAGTAGTGAAGTAGCGAATACTTTTCTTCTTTCTCTTCTCTATTTCTCTCTCTAGAGTTTCTCTGAATTTAGTAAAAAATAATGAAGGAATGAGCTTATTTTATAGGAGAATGGTTGAATAGTAACTAATTCATGAGCGGTCCAGTTGATTTACTTTTAAGCGGACGGTCCATATTGGTTTACTATTAAAACTTAAAACAACGGTCCATCTTGATTTACTATTAAAACTTTAAACCCGACGATCGATCCATATTGATTTACTATTATAACTTTCCACCGGTAGGTCCATATTGATTTACTATTATATATCTTGAACAATGATTACGAAAAATTAGCACATCTCCTCATGGAATAATATTGTACCCAAAAATGATTTGGATGAAAAAAATATATATTATTGAATAGTACCCGTGAATAGTAACTTTCGTGAATAGTAACTTCGTGAATAGTAACTTCGTGAATAGTAACTCGTGAATAGTAACTCGTGAATAGTAACTTCGTGAATAGTAACTTCGTGAATAGTAACTTCGAATAGTAACTCGTGAATAGTACTCAAACTCGACGAAAAGTGCCCCGAATACTGGATTGAACAATATAACCTCCAGGACATCAATTATTATCGAAACAAATGTCGATTTCCACTAACACAAATAATTCCCAACCTGATGGAACTATAAAATTCATCTTTAATCAACACGAACTTATTCATCATTAATATTATAATTCATAATATTTAACAACGAGTCGTTCCCGGAGAAGAGGGGGCTTTTCAGATAAGGATTTCTCCTTATTGGCGCGCGCTTGATTAGGTGACCAAACCTCTCCTTGTGAACTTACTAGACATTGTCGATATTGCGAATAATAATATGAATAACTTTGTCGTCTCGATTATTATTGATTTAATAATATATCATATTATGCGATGATCTTTGTAATAATAATTGAATCGATAATATGAGAGATATGATCACGTGATTCTTGTAGCAATAATTGAGTATAAGCGGTGACTTCTCACGTAAGCATCGATAATCAATCTGGTGTGTGCTTCTTATGCAACCACCAGCGTATTCTTTCTTACTTTTTACTACTAGGGTAGTTCAGCGGTTTTAACGGTAACACCTCGTAGTTATTTTTATAAAAATAATTTTGTCGTTTTCTAACTACGACAATACTTAGTTGTGGGGTCCACCAATGATTGTGTTGTCGTCGTACGATATTCCTGTTAAAAAATATTCCCAGACCCAATCGAATATTATATAACCACTTGCTTACTTTTTGCAAAATTTATAAATATTATCCTGATATATAACATTATATCAAATCCACACCATAATATTAAAAAAAATTATTTGAAAAATTAATATTTATTCATAAAATCCCACATATCGGCGTGTTATGTGTTTTTTTTAATTTGTCAAGCGTGAAATTTTTTTATTTAAATATTATTTTATTTAATTTTAGTCTGCTTTGGCGTTCTGGTATTTTCCTATAAATAGTGTACGACCCCGAATTTTATTAAATGAAAGTATTCAATTTTCTTATAATTATTTAGTAAATGGTTAAATTGATAAAGGTTAAAGTTAAGGTTGATATTTACAAATTTTGCATCTGCATAATATTTTATATTATTAAATCAATAATTGAGACTACAAAGTTATTCATATTATTATTTATAATATTGACAATGTCGAAAGGAAAGTTACTTTTGTCGATGAGAGGTTTGGTCACCTAATTTATTCATATTATTATTTATAATATTGATAATGGAGAAATTCTTATCGAAAAGCCCCCTCTTTCCTGGGAATGATCTAGTTGTTAAATATTGTGAGTTATAATATTAATGATGAATAAGTTCGTGTTGATTAAAGATGAATTTGATTGTTCCATTATGTTGGGATTATTAGTATTAGTGAAAATCGACATTTATTTCGATAATAATTTATGTCTGGAAGTTATATTGACCAATCGAGTAATTAATCGGATAAATGAGCAATTAATTTCTATTAATTCACATGCTTTTAACTATTTGTTCACATGTGTGTACTATTGATTCACATGCATGTACTATTAAGGGAGGTAGTGCAAGATTGATAATACTTGCATGACTAAATTAAAAATAAAGGTATAGATGAATGTACTATACTGTAATTATTTTTTTCACATGATTGTACTATTGATTCACATGATTGTACTATTGATTCACAAGATGTACTATTAGGGGAGGTGGTGCAAGTTTGATAATACTTCCAGGACTAAATTAAAAATGAAAAAAAAGATGAAGGTATTATATTGTAATATTTCGAGCCCCAAAACGTGCAATTATCAAAACTATATTTTTCTATAAATAGAAGCTCATTCTTCCTTCATTCTCACTAATTCACTAAGACTCATAAGAACAATTATAGAGAGAGAAGCTATAGAGAGAAAGAAGAAGAGAAGTATGCTACTTCACTATTCCAGTATCCAGTCTTCTTCTGAGATAAGGGGTGTTATGTATTTCATATTCCGAAGAAATATTATTTTTCGTATTCGTATGAATATTATTTTCGTTCAATATTCATAAAGAATATTATCTTCATTCAATATTCGTAGGAATATTATCTTCGTTAAATATTCATTAGAATATTATCTTCGTTCAACAGTTGTAAGGGATATTATTTTTGTTCAGTATTCATAAGAAATAATATTTTTTTCCATACTCTTTAGTATGTGAGTAATATTATTTCGTCTCGTATTCCTGATTATACGATCATTCTGTTAAAGTATTGCTTCTATACTCCGTGAAATTAGTAGAATATTCTTGAAATTTGCGTTTCATCTAATATCGCTTCACAAGGATATTTTCTGCACATTTTTGTTAAATTTTAAGTTTTTCATGTCGGAGTACTGTCCATGAGTAGTATTCATTTTTACGGTACTATTCACAAAGTACTATTCACGAGTACTATTCATAAAGTATTATTCCCGAAGTACTATTCACAGGGTATTATTCACTCGGGTACTATTCATCCGGGGAATTATTCATGATAAAAATTGATTTCTTTTCGGCCCAAATCATTTTTGATACAATATTATTCTTGAATTTTACTCCACAAATTAATGGTATTTTTACATAACCTTAGTATTGTGTATATATGTGTGTGTGTGTGTGTATATATATATATATATATATATATATATATTTATGTGTATCACGACATAGTTTTGTTCATGTTCTGTGAATTCAAAATTCTAAGTTTACAATTATACAACTGAGTACTTGTAGTTGTATTAGTTTTTGATGGTTAGAATTTGTGTTTAAATCAGAATTGTATGCCAATTACGTTTGACAGTAGGAAGAAAATAATGTCAGTATATGTATTTTTCATATGACTTATGTAAGTACCAATTTTGATGTTCAATTCATATGTTAAACTGTAAATTGAGTCTTGTATATGTTATTTCATTAAGAAACGAGCATAACGTAATTTGAACGAAGGAAATTGGCTAAGTATAGAGTTTACAGTGATGATTTTTGCAAGAGGTGTCAAAAATGGAGTTTTTGTATGAAAATATGAAATTTGAGAAATTTAAATAGTTTTAGTTGTTGTTAAATTGTTCTAATTGATTGAAAATGTTAACAAACATGTTTATGATAGTTGTATATTTATTTTATATGTTAATTTCACTGTTTGGTGGGTGAAATTTGTGTTAGTTGGGCTAAAAACGGCTATTGTTCATACCTGCATACTTACGTTCATAAGCATCGGCAAGATTCTATTGTATGTGGCGTATGCATCATACCACACCTGTCGATCTGAGTCGAGCTATTTCTTCTTCTACTGCAGACCTTGGGGAAACCTTACCACTTGGTCTAAGGTTATGATTAAGCGTCATACATGTAGTAAGAAGGTTAAAACAGAACTATGATAGGTAATCGATAAATTCAAAGTTTGAATAATTAGTAAGAGATGAACATGGTATAGTATAACATAGTGAGCATGATGACTAGTAAACATGTGTTGTGAAGGTTAACACTTGTAGTTTCTGATATTTGCATGGTATCTTAAGACTTGTGCTAAAATAATAAGTCTAACTAAAAATGCGTGTTATGTTGGAATGTGAATGCTAGTATATCTAATAGATGATGTTTCTAAACTTATATGTAAGTGAACATGAGTTAATATTATAGCTTACGCTCGAGGCAAGTTTCTAAACCTATCTTTTTAAATTGAGCATGTTCTTTAACTCTACTCTTATAACAATTGTGCAGGTTTCTAAACCTATCTTTTTAAATTGAGCAAGTTCTTTAACTCTACTCTTATAACAATTGTGCAAGTTTCTAAACTTATCTTTTAACATTGAGCAAGTTCTCTCATTATACTTTTACAATTGAGCAAGTTTACTAACTCTACACTTTCGTTGAGCTAGTTTGTTAATTGTTATGCAAGTTTACTTGTCCTATTTAAACTATAATTTCGTAAGCTCTTATATCTAGTTTGTTCATGATGATGCAAGTTTTTCTAAATCTTATGTTGATGTTAAATAAGTTATTCGTGTCTTTAACTTGCCAAATAGCATGCAAGTTTATATAATCTAATATACTATTGTCGAATTGTTTTTATTGTTCAAATTGTTATTCGTTATGCATGCTTAGTATTCAATTCTAAATAACCTTGGCTTCATATTGTTCAAGAAAGGTAGGTGATAGTTATTCAATATTTATGCTATTAGAGTATTCCTAAAGCATAACTTTAATACACAATGTTAATTCACTTATGATTTATTCCATAGCATAATGTGATTTCATTTTATTCAACTAATCCTTAGTTGATGTTCGTTGAATTCCAAATTACCTTGAAATTTATCCAAACCAAACTTACTTTGGTGCAGACTTGTAATCTAAATACTGAGATGAATAACCCTATTATTAGGGGTTTACGCTTAGCGTTGAAATTGTTGTGCACAATACATTGTACGAAGGGATGATCCCCCTAAGTACGTGGAGTCCTTATAGTCTTATGTCTGTTAAAGTTAAAGTTGAAAGATTACTTATAACTGTGGACATGGTTCGTGGTCATTATACCCTCAGTAGTATATTTCAGAATGTTAATAGAACATATCATTCAGTTCTATTGAGCCTATTATTTGGCAAATGTTGTAAAGTTTATTCATTCTTATTTCAAGTGAGCTTTATTTGCTCACTCTTGCTTATATAACTATTACAGCTAAGGATGAGAAGGTAGATGTACCTAGCACCAGTAAGGGAAAAGGGAAGATGAACAAGTATTGAAGACTTGTAATATGTTAACAGTTATTTATCAGACTTTTTATTTTGATTGATGTAATGAAGTATTTATTTTAATTTCCACATTGGAATAATTGTAATTAAAGGTTAGATAACCTGGGAGATAAGTTTTATTAATGTAATCCTGTATTGGCAGGTTTTATTATTCAATTTTATTATGATTGGGTAGTTAGATATGAATGTTTTGATTAAGTGAACACCAAATCTTGAGGTAATGAAATCTTGTTTGGGGTATCCTGAAGTTAATATCGAGCTTTAGGTTATGAACCTTAGGTGCAGAAAAAATCTTAGGAAGTAACCTTTGAAAAGATAGTGGTGATTAACTCTTATCGAATTTTAAGGAAGACGTAATAAAACACTTATGTTATGTGCTTATGTGATTATAACTTATGTGCTCGTGAGTGTCGAGTGGTAATGATTAATAGTTAAAACTTAAATTTTTTTTGTCAGGATGACTAATGTAAGTCCCCAACTTTTATGAATAAAAATAAATTTTCTATATATATTATTTTTGAATATTAAGATAAATTTGATATAATGTTATAGTTGTGGGTAATATTTATAAATTTTGCAAAAATCTGTGAAGTTGTTATATATAATATTCGATTGGTGGGAGAAAATTCGTTTAGTAGAATATATCTGTATAACAACACAATCTTTGGTGGGCCCCTACAACCAATTATTATTCGAATTGAAAAATGATAAAAATATATTTTTATAAAATAACGTGAAAGTTTTACCGTTAATCTTTGTTAGAATACACAGTGGTTAAAATACGATGTCTACGCGTTGTTGCTTGATAGCACTGTATTACACAATATTTTTGAATTATTGATTCTTACGTAAAAGGCACTACTCGATAATTATTACGAATTAATTACTATTCAATATTTTATTTTATTGATTCAATAATTGTTGCGATGATATTTTATATTATCGTTGTTTCAATAATTATCATTGCGATATTTTTCATTATCGAATCAATAATTCATATTATTTGAATAATATTATTAGATAGCATTATTAGCGATGTCTAGAAAGTTACATCGAGGAGAGGTTTGGTCACCTAATTGCACGCTAGTAATGAGAAATTCTTATTGGAAAGCCCCCTTTTTTTGGGAATGACATGGTTGTCATTATTGTGATTCTGTAATATTATTTGTGAATAATTAATTATTGATTTATATGATAAGGAAATATTGATTTTATGTGGACATAAATGATAGATATTTATTTTATATGGTTATAAATGAAGGAATTAATGTTGAGGTGTTTTATCAGTATTTTGTCGGATTGGAGGTATTAAAAATCAAATCGATGTTCTTAAAGCTCTATTGTATGAGTTATAATTTTGATCCGACCGTTGGATCGTTGTGATTTTTGGATATGTTATACATATACAAGTTGAGTATATGTCCACAAATTTTGAACCGTTAAAAATTAACGTATGATTTGTAATGAATTTTATGAGGTATTAAAAATCATCCATTTGTGGAATTCGGATATTTTCTGTATGGAATTTGGAAAAATTTCTTCTGCGGAGTTGTAGAGAATTTAATTTCTTGTGGAATGGACATAAAATTCATATTTTTCTGATAAAAGGGCTATTTATTATGAATTATTGAAGTTTCGGAAATTAAAATATTTTTATTAAAAATATGGGTGGGCCCCACTTTTGGTTGTTGAGCAAGGTGGCTGATTTTAGTGGGCCCCACTTGTGGTGGCTGAAATATTTTCAAATACATGTGCGTAGAAAAAAAAATTAATATTATTTTATTAATTTAGTCTCCTATGGTGCGTTACAGCATTTTCCTATAAATAGGGTGCTTAGTTAGAATTGAAAATCATACCAGAATCAGAGAATTCTTCTTCTATTATAATCTTGAGCGTATTTCTTTTGAGTTTTAGAAAGTTTTGAGCGTAGAAAACAGTAAAAATTTTCTTCAAGATTATCCCCGCTATAGCAGTTGGAATACTCATCTTTTCAAGGTAAGGGATGTCATTTTTGTTCAATATTCGCTTGAAATAATATTTTCTTCCATACTCTGTAGTATGTAAGTAATATTATTTCGTTTCAGATTTCGAATTCTATACTCGTTTGTTAAAATTTTGGCTTCTATACTCCATGAAATTAGTAGAATATCCTTGATATTTGCACTTCATCCAGTATCTTTTTATGAAAATATTATTCTGAGCATTCTTGATAAATTTTAACTTTTTCATGTCGGAGTACTATTCACGGGGTTACTATTCCATAAGTACTATTCACGGGGTATTATTAACACGAGTACTATTCACCGGGGGTACGATTCAGGATAAAAATTGATTCGTTTTTGGTCCAAATTATTTTTGGAACAATATTATTCTTGAATTTTACTCCACAAAGCAGTATCCTGTTGACAATTTGGACGTTATTGATTTCTGGATAAATTAAATTATAAATCTTTAAAAATTTATCCTTGAACTTGTTTTAATGAATTCTTATATCATTGTCATCATCCTCATGTTTATAATATGTTGAAAGTCATCTACGTTGCACATAGTGCGTAGATGGACTTGGTATGATTATGACCGAGGATTATTAGGTATAATCATGGTAGTAATGTTACAAATGATGTGGTAAAAGTCCTCATTGGCATGTAGTGCATTGATTGACGATTGTTAGCATGCTCATGACCATTGATGAAAACACGAATATCCTTGGCCCGTAGTGCATGGATAATTTGTGAGTCGTGATACTAATAAATATCCTTGGTAGTAGTGCGGGGATTCGATGATGTGGATTATTTATTAAAATGAGTCTCGGCGATAAAAGTGATGAAAAACCTTTTAAATCATAGAAGATAGTAGATTTTATTCTCTACTTGACTCTTAAATGGATTGATTGTTCATTTGATTAAACTGGAGGGACCTCGGATGCCTATAGAAGGAGGAGCCTCGCGACATTCGAGTTGTTTGGGAACAACTCTATTGCCACGAGAGTCGGCCCGTTGGTCACGATGGTTGAAGATGAGGATGATGATGTGGAAGCGGATGAGGAGGATCCGTTGAGTTACCACGGGAGGATGAGGATGACGAGGAGATGAGGAGGAAGAGACTCCACTTAACCTCGATAGCCGCTTTCGTATATACGATGAAGTCTACGATGTAATAACGTGGAACTTGAGGATACTGATCGAGGAATTGCAAGAGATAGTAGGTGAACAACAAAATTTGCTGATGACCACGAAAAGGCACAATGAGATCCGAGGATCGTGAGGAACGATGACTAATGTCGAGGAGAAGCTAGTACACATTGAAGGAGAGAAAAAACAATTGATCGAGGTGATCATGAATCAAGAACAAAGCGAAGGAAGAAAGCTACTAAGAGGGCAAGCGAAAAGACGCGTATGAGGAAGCTTTTCAACGAGCGGGATAGCGATGAAAAGACGCACAAAACAAAGAGAATGAAGATGGAAGAGATGAATAAAGTATTCAACACCGTGATTAATCGAGCTCGAAGATCGGGTCATGGGTTATCCAGATTCGATTCGAGACTTTGCCATCATCATACGTATTAGATCGCGAAACAATGTTAGGATCATGGAGGAAAAAACGTAGTAAAGGCTAAGCGTATATCTTAGTAGAACATCGTAGTTGTTATGCGATTAATAAAATGTTAAATAAATTATAAATCCCAAGTGTTATGTAACCTATGGGATATGATGATGATGATGTTGTCCTGAAACTTTTGTAGTTCGAAAGTAATAATGTAAATAGCGATGATCTTATTGTTTTATATTTTCAAAGAGATTATGAATAAATAAAAGTTGTTATTTTATTCAAAGTGTTATGTGATTATGTGATTATTTCTTTTGTGGAGGCAAGTTAAGTAGAAATTACTTAAAGAAGTTGAATAATAATCTAATGAGTGTATTTTTTATGAGAAAATGCCTCCCGGACGTCAACCACCACGACGAGAGAACCCTTTGAAGGAACCAATAATAACGACAATGTTGATGTTAACCCCGTTCGACAACTAGTGGCGCTCTTGGCGAGGCGTTGCGAGAATCAACCACGCAGAACCAAGGTACAACGTTTAAGGATTTCAAGGCGGTTGGACCACACGAATTACATGGGTCCATGAATCCGATCGAAGCACAGACTGGATTATGGAGATAGAAAAGGTGTTTGATGTCGCTAGGGTAGGGGATGATCGGAAAGATTGCTTTTTAACATTATTCATGTTGAAAGCGAGAGGCTAGTTATTGGTGGCGAGGCCAATAAAACTTCGTGAAGGGCGAGGGGTGATGACACAGGATAGGTTTAAGGAGATATTCTTGAGACCTATTTCCCGAGAGTTTGAAGAGTCGACTAAAGTGCAATTTTTGGAACTAAAGCGAGGGAGCGATGGCGGTGTCTGAGTATCTTGCTAAATTCAACGAGTTGGCGAGGTTTGCGCCATATCAATCGGCCTGAGATGAGCATAAAGCGAAGAGGTTTGAACAGGGGTGAAGCCACAGTTTGTACATGTAGGGTTTCCTGTTCGATTGAAGACTTTCATGCGATGATGGAGAAAGCAATACTCTCGGCTGAAGGTGGAAGCGAAGCGGCGACAAAGTTGAATCGAAAGTTGATCGAAGAAGAAGAAGAAGAAGAAGAAGAAGAATGAAGTGGAGATTAAGAATGGAGGTGGTAGTAGTGGAAACAAACAACAACAACAAGAGAAGAAGTGGAATGGAAATGTGGGTCTTTGAAAACCAGGCGGGGTAACCAGACAAAATAAGAAGTTTGAAGCATGTGTTACATGCGGGAAGTTTCATAAGTGCGTGCTTGATGGGGAAGCAGGTATGCTTCAATTGTGGCGGGAGGGTCACATCGCCCCAAATTACACTCAACCTAAGAAGAATGTGTGCTTCACGTGCGGATCGAGGATCACTTTGCTCGTGAATGCCCTAAGAAAAAAGTGGAGAGACAACGAGAAGCAAATGGAGGTAGCGATTGGAGGAGTACATGGGCCATTCTTTGGACCTCTGAACATCAAACAAACCCACAGCGAGAACCTTGACATGGTATGCAGATGTTGTGCAATCAAAAGATGTGGTGTCGGTATTATCCCAATCAATGATATAAATGCTTATGTATTATTTGATTAAGGTGCTACTTGCTTGCGTTTATATCGATGAATTTGCTAAGAGGTTAGGATTACCTAGAAGAATTGAATTTCCTTTGAACATAGAAATTGCGAATAAGGAAGTAATCCTGTTAGATTTAGTATCTGAAGAAGCTGTAGGGTGAACATTAAGGAGAATATCTTGATGGTAGATTTGATTCCGATTAGACTTGGAGAGTTTGATGTTATTTTGGGAATGGATTGGTTGTTCAAATATGGGCGGTAATTGATTGCCAAAAGAAATGTAAAAACCTTATGACTCCGTCGAAGGTAGTATTTCTATGGTAGCAAATCGCTGAACAAATGAAATGTCGAGCGATTATCTGAGCCGAAAAATTGTTGAGTCGAGGGCTTGTGGGGCTATTTAAACTATAGTAGTCGATACTCGGAAGAAGAAGAATGTGAAACTGGAAGAGATACCGGTGGTGAGGAATTTGAGGATGTGTTTCGGAGGATTTGCGGGACTTCACTTTGACGAGAGAAATTGAGTTAAGTGATCGACTTAGCGCCGAGAACAACACACGATATCGAAGGCCCCCGTCTGAGAATGGCTCGGTAGAGATGAAGGGCGGCGATGGTACAATTGCAAGAAGCTGTTAGATAAAGTATATTCAACCAAGTATATCACCGTGGGGGCGCCGCGTGTTGTTATTGTGAAAGAAGAAGGATGGGTCGATCGTCTTTGCATTGATTATAGAGAATTAAACAAAGTCACTATTAAAAACAAATATCCATTACCAAGAATAGATGACTTGTTTGATCAGTTGAAGGGTGCTAAATACTTCTCGAAAATAGATTTGAGAAGTGGGTATCACCAATTGAAAGTGAGGAAGGAGGATATACCTAGAATGACATTCAAACTTCGGTATGGACATTACGAGTTTCTGGTGATGTCTTTTGGTTTGACCAATGCCCCTGCTGCATTCATGGATTTGATGAACAGGGTGTTTAAACCATTCTTAGACAAGTTTGTAGTGGTATTTATCGATGACATTCTGGTGTATTCCAAAACTCAAGAGGAACACGTGGAACACTTACGTTTGACGTTGGAAACACTAAGAAAGGAAAAAATTGCATGTGAAAATTCTCTAAGTGCAAATTTTGGCTAGATCGTGTACAATTTCTTGGGCGCGTGATTGACAAAGATGGGATTTGATGGATCCATCAAAAGTGGAAGTTGTAATCAATTGGGAACAACCAAGAACACCATCGAGGTGAGGAGTTTCTTGGGGGATTGGCCGGTTATTATAGAAGATTTATTCAAGATTTTTCTAAGATAGCCACTCCATTAACAAATTTGACAAGAAAAGCGGTAAAATTTGTTTGGAATGGAGAAATGTGAAGAGAGTTTTCAAGATTTGAAGAGAGAAAAGTAAGTGTGGCACTTTGTGTTGTCATTACCGGATAATCTGAGAAACTTTTTGTGGTGTATAGTGATGCCTCACACAAAAAGGGTTGGGTTGTGTTCTTATGCGAGCGAGCAAAAAGTTATTATGTATGCATCAAGACAATGAAGGATTATGAGAAAGGTTATCAGACTCATGATTTGGAATTGGGCTGCGATAGTATTTGCTCTCTGAAGATATGGAACACTATATCTCTATGGAGAAAAATGTGAGATCTACACGAGACCATAAAAAGTCTGAAGTATATTTTCACACGAAGGACCTGAAATATCGTCGAAAGAAGATGGATGGAATTGATAAAAGATTACGATTGTGAGATCTTTTATCATCCGGAAAAAGCGAATGTGGTTGCGAGATGCTTTAAGCGAGAAAAGGTCGGGAAAAATTGATGTTGTTAACCAACCGGGAAGAGCTTATTTCGAAAATGGCAAGGCTAGAGTTGGAAATCAAATTTCCAAAAGAATCGATGAAAAATTATACGGAGATAGAAGCTAGTCCAACTTTGGTGGACAAAGTGAAGAATGCTCAACTACAAGATAAAAGAATGTGAAATGATCGAAAGAGAAAGTGGTTGAGGGTAGTGATGTAAAATACAAGATCGATCTTGAAGGACTACTACGGTTCGAGGAAAGAATTTGGGTTCAATGATACGAGCTTAAAGACGAAATCTTGGCCAAAGCACACAACACACATATTCGATTCATCCGGAAATACGAAGATGTATCAAGATTTGCGGCGACATTTTTGGTGGCCAGAACATGAAAAGAGATGTTGCGAGAATGTGTGTGCAAATGCTTGACATGTCGAAAAGTCGGTCGAACATCAAAGACCAAGCGGATTACTTCAACCATTAAATATACGGAATGGAAGTGGGAACACATCACATGGATTTTGTGGTGGGTCTTCCAACTACTCGAGAGGATGCGATGCGATTTGGGTGATAGTGGACGATTACAAAATCGGTAGCACTTTTTACCAATAAAGATTAGGTTCAATCTTGATCGGTTGGCAAGGTTATACGTTAAAGAGATCATTTCGAGGCATGGAGTGCGATGTCAATTGTGTCGGATAGAGATCCGCGATTTACGTCAAACTTTTGGAAGAGACTACAAGAATGTATGGGAACACAATTGCGAATGAGTACGATGACATACCATCCATGAATGATGGCGCGAGCGAAGCGAAACGAACAATCAAAGCGTTGGAAGATATCTTTGAGAGCATGCATCATGGATTTCAAAGGGAGATTTGGAAGAACATTTACCGTTGGTGGAATTTTCCTACAACAACGATTTACCACGCGAGCATCGGCATCTTATGCCTTACGAGGCATTATCTGACGAAAAGTGCGAAACTCCACTTGTCTTTGGGATGAAGTCGGTGAAGCATGACTATTAGGACCCGAGCTGGTACAACAAAGCTGCTGAGGTTGTCAAACTCATCGAGACACAAGATTGGTAGCGACCCAAGAGAAGACAGAAAAAGTATATCTTGATCAACCTGAGACAGAATCGTGCGAATTTGAAGTAGGAAATTTTGTTTTCCTAAAAGTTTCTCCTTGGAAGGAAAAATTCATTTTTAGAAAAAAGAAAGCTCAGCCAGATTTATTGGACCTTTTGAGATCTACGAAGAGTGGGGAAGTGGCTTATGAGGTAGCTCTACCTCGAGAGTTGGAAAACATTCATAATGTTTTTCACATTTGATTATTCTGACCAGTATAAACCCGATTACAAGCATGTGATCGAGTATGAACCATTGCAATTCGATAAAGATTTGTCTTATGAAGAGATTCTATTCCGGATAGTCGACGAGAAAAGAACAAGTGCTCGAAAATAAAGTGATACCTTACATGAAGGTGATATGGAGAAACCACAATGTCGAAGAAGCGGCGTGGGAACTTCGAAGTTGAAATGATGAAAAATTACCACAGTTATTTGTTTAATCTATGTCTTCTTGATTACGGGACAAAATCTCTTGTAAGAAGGAAGAATGTGACGATTTGATTGTTTGAATTGTGATTACGAGGATGAGAATCCTTATAAGGAGGAAATGATGTAACATTCGAATTTTAATTGTAATATTAAATATTTATTGAATTATATAAATATTTATTTGATGTGTTATTATTGAATATTTAAATATTTAATGATGTGTTTATCGTTGAATAAATATTTGTTTAATTGATTTGATTTTATTTGGTTAATTATTTAAATAAATAAATAATTAATGATTTAAGAAATTATTATTATATTGATATTTTCAATTTGATTATTAATTATTTGTATTGAGTTATGTTATATTAAATATTTTTTGATTTAATTAATTTATTATTTAATTTATTTAATTAAATTAAGTTAAATGAAAACTTAATTAAATATAGTGTGACAAATAACTATATTATATAAGGAGTTATTAAAATAAATTAAAGTAGTTTTTAATTTGAGTTTACCCAAACAAGGCTTAAATATATTAAGTCTTTAATTTTAAAGAGATTTTTGCCAAACAAAGCCTTATGGCTTTTGGATTTTTTTTAATTTTTGAATTTATAAAATAAAATAAAAATAAAAAAATATAAAATATATAATATATATATATATATATAACTTATTTATATATATAATAATATTATATTATTATATATTATTATTATATTATTTTTTTTTTTTTTTTTTTTTTTTTTATTAGTAGTTTTATTAGTTTATTTTGGCTTAGAGAGAGAAAAGAAAAGAGAGAGAAAAGAGAGAAGAGAGAGAGAGAATGAGAGAAACTTTTGAGAGAAAGATTTTAGCATGAAAAGAATTATAGGTATTTAAATTAAAGGATTTTAATTATAATTTTATATATATATATATATATATATATATATATATATATATATATATATATATATATATATTTAATATAATATTTTATATTTTAATTGAATTTTTGAATTTCTAAATTTATATTTAGTTTATTGTTGATATATGTGATGTATTATATTATGTGTTTTTGATGATTAGAGTTTGTGTTTAAACAAAAATTGTATGCTAATTTTGGATTAATGGTAGGAAAAAAAAAAATATGTATGTTTTATATATATTTTTCATATGGCTTATAAAAGTACCAATTTTGATGGTCAATTCATATGTTAAAAACCAAATTGAGTCTTGTTTATGCTAGTTCATTAAAAAAAAAGATAATGTAATTTGAATGAAGTAATTTGGACAAAATTGAAATTACAGTGTTGATTTTTGTGAAGAAAACTCAAAAATGGAGTTTTTATATATGAAAAATATGAAATTTGAGAAATTAAAATAGTTAAAGTTGTTGTTAAATTGTTCTAATTGATGGAATATGTTAGCAATCATGTTTTTATGATAGTTTTATATTTATTTTATATGTTAATTTCAACTTTTTTTTTGGTGGGTGAAATTAAATTGTTAGTTGGGCTAAAAATGCTCTTGTTTGTTCATGTTCATGTCTATTTTTTGTCTTGCATGCACCAGTACTTTTTTTAAGCTGCTTGTGCTATGAAAAAAAAAAAAAAAATTGCTTGTTGTGTGTGTTATGTGTGTAGTGCATTGATACATTGCTGATGATAAAGATCGCTTGGTAGTTTAACTTCTTCTTTGATTTTTGGAAGCTTACGTACCACTTGGTTAAAGTGTTATGTTAATTATGTAATAAACATGTAGTAAGAAGGTTAAAAGCAGAATGTGTGTGCTATGTAATTGATAAATTCAAAGTTTGAATGATTAGTAAGTGATGAGCGTGGTATATTAGAACTTAGTGAGCATGATGAATAGTAAACATGTGTTGTGAAGGTTAACACTTGTAATTTCTACGATATATTTGTATGGTATCTTAAGACTTGTGCTAAAATAATAAGTCTAACTAGAAATGCGTGTTATGTTGGAATGTGAATGTTAGTATATCTAATAGATGATGGTTCTAAACCTATATATGTAGGTGAGCGTGAGTTTAATATTATAGCTTACGCTCGAGGCAAGTTTCTAAACCTATCTTTTAAATTGAGCAAGTTCTTTAACTCTACTCTTATAATAATTGTGCAAGTTTCTAAACTTATCTTTTTAAATTGAAGCAAATTTTTAACTCTATTCTTATAATTGAGCAAGTTTCTAAACTTATCTTTTACATTGAACAAATTCTCTAATTTATTTTTTTATAATTGAGCAAGTTTTCTAACTCTTGTTTTTTTTCATTGAGCTAGTTTGTTTATTGTTATGCAAGTTTACTTGTCTATTTCAACTGTAATTTTTCAAGCTCTTGTATCTAGTTTGTTCATGATGATGCAAGTTTTTTCTAAACCTTATTTTGATGTTAAGCAAGTTATTCTTGTCTTTAACTTGTCAAATAGCATGCAAGTTTATATAATCTAATATCTTTGTTGTTGAATAGTTTTTATTGTTCAAATTATTATTAGTTATGCATGCTTAGTATTCAATTCTAAATAACCTTGGCTTAATATTGTTCAAGCAAGGTATGTGATAGTTATTCAATATTTATGCTATTAGATTATTCCTAAAGCATAACTTTAATATACATGTTAATTCACTTATGATTTATTCCATAGCATAATGTGATTTCATTTTATTCAACTAATCCTTAGTTGATGTTAGTTTTAATTCAAATTACCTTGAAATGTATCCAAACCAAACTTACTTTGGTGCGGACTTGTAATCTAAATCTTGAGATGAACAACCCTATTATTAGGGGTTTACGCTTAGCGTTGAAATGTTTGTGCACAATACATTGTATGAAGAAGGTTGATCCCCCCCAAATGCGTGGAGTCCTTATAGTCTTATATTTGTTAAAGTTAAAGTTGAAAGATTACTTATAACTGTGGACATGGTTAAGTGGTCATTAGACCCTCGGTAGTATATTTTTTGAATGTTAATAGAACATATCATTCGATTCTATTGAGCCTATTATTTGGCAAATGTTGTAAAGTTTATTCATTCTTATTTCAAGTGAGCTTTGTTTGCTCACTCTTGCTTTATATAACTATTACAACTAAGGATGAGAAGGTAGATGTACCTAGCACCGATGAGGAAAAGGGAAGATGAACAAGTATTGAAGACTTGTAATATGTTGTGATTATTTATCGACTTTTAATTTGATTGATGTAATGAAGTATTTATTTAATTTCCGCATTTGAATGATTGTAATTAAAGGTTAGATAACTTTTTAGGGCAGATTATTTTTTATTAATGTAATCTGTAAGTGGGGTAATGGTTTTTATTATTTATTTTATTATGATTGGGTAGTTAGATATGAATGTTTTGATTAAGTGAACACCCAAACTATACGCAGAAGAATCCAAAGCGTGTTATAATTGCAGAAGAGAAGGTCACCTTGCCCAATTTTTTTGTGCACCGAAGTCAAGTCCAGCTGGGATAGAGGCATCAAAGGCCATCCCAGACAAGATAAAATCGGTAGTTCAAGGGAGAGCGTTTGTCGTAACCTCCCAAAAAGCGAGGAATCCGAACGAGGTGATCACGGGTAAGCTAATTATAAACTCTAGCAAGGTCTATACCTTATTTGATACCGGTTCTACCCATTCTTTTATTTCTCCTACTTGCGCTCAACGTTTAAATCTGACTCCGGAGAAGTTAGACTTTGACTTATTGGTTAAAACTCCGTTAGGAGAAACCTTTGTTACACCCACTATTTATAAGTCTTCTCTGATTCAAATTGGCACCCTCGCGTTACCTGTCGATCTTATCTCTTTGAAAATACTTGCATTTGATGTAATTTTAGGAATCGACTAGTTAATTAATCATCATACAAAAATTTATTATTTTCGTAAGGTTGTTAGCTTTCATATTCCTAACCAACCTATTATGCGAATCCAAGCAACCAAACCATTAAAGTCAATCATTGTCATATCAAGCCATAAGTAAAGAGCCCTCGAGCCTTTCGTTCGTGACTTCCTTATGTGGAATGCACCGAAGCCAGACTTTCCGTAGGCGACTCTGTGAATGACGAGGGCAAGTTGATAAGTATCAATGTAATGTGTTATCCAAGTCTTGGATGAGAGTCACAATTTTGAATAATATTTCTATTGTTAATAAATTTCCGGACATATTCCTGAAGAACTTCCTAACCTACCTCTAGAGCGTGAAATCGAATTTTGTATTGACCCTAGTACAAAACATATTTCTAAAACCCTCAAATATTTCTTCACCAAAAATGAACGTATTATGCGCCAAACACATTGGCTCGAGCTGTTGAAGGTTACGACTATACCATTCAATATCATCGTGGAAGAGCGAACGTGATAGCTGACGCGTTGAGTAAAAGATTGTATGTGGTTACGAGTGTGACGTTGTTAACATAAAAACCCATTTCGTATAACTTACAAATGATGAAGATAGATTTAAAAACTCTAGGGACCCACGTGGTGATATCAAATATACGAGTAGAATTGACTTTAATCGATAAAGTTAAAAGTCGCTCAAGCTATACACCCGGAGCTGATGAATGTGAAGAAGAAAGTTCAAGAGGGCGTTATTCTAGAAGCAAGAATCGACGAAGAGAGTTAATCTCAACCCTCGATTTAATTTAGCCATTTGAAATCCTCGATCGAGTAGGAACGGTGGCTTTTAGACTCGCTTTACCGCCAAGTATGTCGCGTGTTCATAACATTTTTCACGTATTGATGTTACGTAAATATGTGGACGACCTGAACCACATTATTGAATTAGAACTAGATGAGGTAGCATAAGATTTAACGTGTGAGGAGATACCTGTTAAAATCTTGGATAAGAAGAAATATATTCTACGCTAAAAGGTTATACCTCAAGAGTTAGAATCTGACGAGGTATCATCATCTCTTCAACATACCAGGTACGCATCCTAATTTCGAGGGCAAAATTTCATTAGGGGAGATTGTAAGACCCCGAATTTTATGAAATGAAAGTTTTCAATTTTCGTATAATTATTTAGTAAATGGTTAAATTGATAAAGGTTAAAGTTAAGGTTGATATTTACAAATTTTGTAAATTAAGCAAGTGGTTATATAATATTCGATTAGTCGGGATATATTTGTTTTAATAGGGAATATTCATACGACGGCACAATCATTGGTGGACCCCACAACGGAAGTATTGTCATAGTTAGAAAGCATGCAATTATCTTTTATAAAAATAACTACGAAAGTTTTCTGAAGTTAAATGTTTAACTACCCTAAGTGGTAAAAGTATACTAATACGCGTGGTTGCATAGTAGCACAAGGTATTGATTATTAATGTTTACGTGAAAAGTCACTTAGTTATACTCAATTATTGCTACAGTAATTGCTGCATAATATCTTTCATATTATTGATTCAATTATTGTCACAGTATCATCTGCATAATATTTTATATTATTAAATCAATAATTGAGACGACAAAGTTATTCATATTATTATTTATAATATTGACAATGTCTAGAAAGTTCTATCAAAGAGAGGTTTGGTCACCTAATTGCGCGCCAATAGGGAGAAATCCTTATCGGAAAGCCCCCCCTTTCCTGGGAACGACCTGGTTGTTAAATATTGTGAGTTATAATATTAATGATGAATAAGTTCTTGTTGATTAAAGATGAAATTGATATTTCCATTATTTTGGGATTATTAGTGTTAGTGGAAATCGACATTTATTTCGATAATAATTGATGTTTGGAGGTTATATTGACCAATCGGGTAACTAACCGGATAAATGAGCAATTAATTGCTATTAATTCACATGCTTATAACTATGTGTTCACATGTGTGTACTATTGATTTGCATGATTTACTATTAGGAGAATTGGTGCAAGATTGATAATACTTGCATGACTAAATTAAAAATGGATGTATAGTTGAAGGTATTATACTGTAATTAGTTTTTTCACATGATTATACTATTGAGTCACATGAATGAACTATTAATTCACATGATTTACTATTAGGGGAGGTGGTGCAAGTTTGATAATACTTGCAGGACTAAATTAAAAATGAAGAAAAAGAGGAAGGTATTATACTATAATAATTGATGTCTAGAAGTTATATTGACCAATCGGGTAATTAATCGGATAAATGAGAAATTAATTGCTATTAATTCACATGTTTATAACTATTTGTTCACATGTGTGTACTATTGATTCACATGCATGTACTATTAGGGGAGGTGGTGCAAGATTGATAATACTTGCATGACTAAATTAAAAATGGAGGTATAGATGAAGGTACTATACTGTAATTATTTTTTTCACATGATTGTACTATTGATTCACATGATTGTACTATTGATTCACAAGATGTACTATTATGGGAGGTGGTGCAAGTTTGATAATACTTGCAGGACTAAATTAAAAATGAAAGAAAAGATGAAGGTATTATACTGTAATATTTCGAGCCCCAAAATGTGCAATTATCGAAACTATATTTTTCTATAAATAGAAGCTCATTCTTCCTTCATTCTCACCAATTCACTAAGGCTCCCAAGAGCGATTATAGAGAGAGAAGCTATAGAGAGAGAAGTTATAGAGGGAAAGAAGAAGAGAAGTCTGCTACTTCACTTTTCTAGTATCCAGTCTTCTTCTGAGGTAAGGGGTATTATTTATTTCATATTCTGAAGAAATATTATTTTTCGTATTCGTATGAATATTATTTTCGTTCAATATTCATAAAGAATATTATCTTCGTTCAATATTCGTAGGAATATTATCTTCGTTAAATATTCATTAGAATATTATTTTTGTTCAACAGTTGTAAGGGATTTTATTTTTGTTCAGTATTCATAAGAAATAATATTTTATTCCATACTCTGTAGTATATGAGTAATATTATTTTGTCTCATATTCCTAATTATACCATCATTCTGTTAAAGTATTGCTTCTATACTCCGTGAAATTAGTAGAATATCCTTTAAATTTGCGCTTCATCTAGTATCACTTCACAAGGATATTTTCTGCACATTCTTGTTAAATTTTAAGGTTTTCATGTCGGAGTACTGTCCATGAGTAGTATTTATTTTTACGGTACTATTCACAAAGTACTGTTCACTAGTACTATTCACAAAGTACTGTTCACTAGTACTATTCACAAAGTACTGTTCACGAGTATTATTCACAAAGTTCTATTCATGGGATACTATTCCCGAAATACTATTCACGGGGTACTATTCACTCAGGTACAAAGTTCTATTCATGGGATACTATTCCCGAAATAATATTCACGGAGAATTATTCATGATAAAAATTGATTTCTTTTCGGTCCAAATCATTTTTGATACAATATTATTCTTGAATTTTGTGTGTACTATTGATTCACATGATGTATACTATTAGGGGAGGTGGTGCAAGATTGATAATACTTGCATGACTAAATTAAAAATGGAGGTATAGATGAAGGTCTTATATGAAGGTACTATCTTTAATAATTATTTTTTCACATGTATAGAACTATTGAGTCACATGATTGTACTATTGATTCACATGATATACTATTAGGGAGGTGGTGCAAGTTTGATAATACTTGCGGGACTAAATTAAAAATGAAGGAAAAGATGAAGGTATTATCTTTGTAATATTTTGAGCCCCCAAAATGTGCAATTATCGAAACTATATTTTCCTATAAATAGAAGCTCATTCTTCCTTCATTCTCACGAATTCACTAAGACTCACAAGAGCAATTATAGAGAGAAAGCTATATAGAGAGAAGCTATAGAGAGAAAGAAGAAGAAGTGAGTACTACTTCACTATTCCGATATC
Source organism: Panax quinquefolius (assembly GCA_020205615.1). Classification (NCBI taxonomy): domain Eukaryota; kingdom Viridiplantae; phylum Streptophyta; class Magnoliopsida; order Apiales; family Araliaceae; genus Panax; species Panax quinquefolius. Next base: position 37,657,248 of record CM035160.1, read on the forward strand.
CGATCTTCTTACGAGGTAAGGGTATTATTATATTTCATATTAGAAGAGATATTATTTTTCATATTATTATGAATATTATTTTTAAGTTCAATATTATTATATTTTTTTCGTTCGATATTAAGTAGGAATATTATCTTTCTTTCGATATTAGTAGGAATATTATTTTTTAGATTCAACAATCGCTGGAATATTTATTTCATATTACGTATTTATTATTTATTTAAAAATATTATTTATTTCATATTACGAAGATTATTATTTTTAATATTATTATGAATATTATTTTATTGATCAATATTAATAAGGAATATTATCTTAGATTCGATATTAAGTATTAAATATCATTTTAGATTCGATATTAAATAGGATTATTATTTTAGATTCAAAGAATATTATTATTTTTTATATTATTTATTTCAATATAAATTTTGATATTATTTCTTTCGATATCATTATTATATTATATTATTAATATTTCTTTATATTATTTATTTTATTTTATTTTGATATTGATTTCTTATTTATTTTTCTTTCATTTTAGATATTATTAAATTCATATTATATTTTATTTCATCATTATCTTATTATATTTATTTATTCTTTCTTGATTATTTTTTTTTATTGGAGTATTATTCACGAGTTACTATTCACGATTCTTATTCACCCGGTTACTATTCACTCTAGTATTATTCACTTTCGGGTATTAGGGCACTTTTAGTATCGAATCTACTATTCATGAGTTTATTCACGGGTTACTATTCACTAGATTACTATTCACTCTAATATTATTCACTCAAATTATTTGGGGTACTTTTCATGTAGGGGTACTATTCACGAGTACTATTCATTCTAAAGTACTATTCACGAAGTACTATTCACGAGAGTACTATTCACCAAAAAAATATATTTCTTTTACATCCAAATTATTTATGATACATGAATATTATTCTTGAATTTTACTCCACGAAGCAGTATCAGGTTGACAATTTGGATATTTTTAAACTCTGGATAAATTTAAAGTCCTTAATATTTATCCTTGATTTCGTTTGATTAATGCTTATATCATTGTCATCATCCTCATATTTATATTGTGATGAAAGTCATCTTTGGCTTACGTGCATAGATGGATTTGTTGATTATTGGTTTTATGATTGTATATCTTTGGCTTACGTGCAAGATGATGGTTTTGTTGATTATTGATTTTGATTTTGATTGTTGATATCTTTGGTGCTTAGTGCAAAGATGAACTGATTGATTATTGGTTTTATAGTTGTATATCTTTGGCTTACGTGCAAAGATGGACATGTGTATGACATGATCATGACCACTTTGGTGATAATAACGAATATCCTTGGCGTGGTGCATGGATAATTCGATGATGTGATTGGCGGGATCATGACCATTAGTTAACGAGTTGAATGTCTTTGGTAGTAGTGTAGTGCAGACGAACAATTGATTGGTATGATCATGACCATTGGTTTTATAGTTGAATATCTTTGGCGTATTAGTGCAAAGAGTAGACAAGCGATTGGTATGATCATTGTTATTACATTTGAATATCTTTAGCCTTTGGGGTAAGGATATTGAGTAAATGTTCTATTAAGCCTTTGTGGCGAGGAGAAATTGTTGATTCACATTATTATAAATATGAATTGTGGATTTAACTATAATCTTTGGTGGTTCGGTGAAGGCAATTGATGAAAGTTCTTTTTGTCTTGGGTATAACAAAGAAGCTGTTGATGGGTATTACAGATGATAAATTTATGATAAACTTTTAAATCATAGAAGATAGTAGATATATTATGCTCTACTTGACTCTTAATGGATTGCTTATTCATTGCGATTGTTGATCTAAAACTTGTTGTCTATTATATTCTATCGGTTGTTATCTTGTTGAAGGCTAAGGATAATTTATTACGCATTATCTTAGTCATAATATTTCTTCTTGGGCTAGTTGAGCTCACCCTTTTTTCTTTCATTTTATTCTCTTGAGGAAATGAGAATATAGGCTGGGGACTAGTCGGGGAATGGAGTGATGGTCGAGATGGTGGCTATAGTAGTCCTCACTATTTTTATAAAATAGTGTGATAATAATTGTAATGAGGACTCCATTGAGTGTGGATATTGTCTAGAAGACAATATTCTTGTTTAAACTCTCAGCTATGTTTTGTCGTATTTTACTCGACAGTTGTATAATTAAGTTTGTATTTGATTTATGTACCATGTATTTGGCGACTCAGATGGGTGATGTATACTGTTTTTTGGGCGTCACGGTTGTATCAAAGCTTAGGGATATGATCCTGGTGAGATGTGAGACTAGAACTAGGAGGAGAGAGGCAGGTAATTCCTTAGCTAGTATGACCTACCTAAGTTTATTTGTTATTTAATTGGTCGGTCGAATATAGGGATAATATGTGGCATGTCAATTAACCCTTATTTTGAAACTATATTCTAGAATGATATCTAAAATACGGAGATGAGAAATGGGAAAATCATGATAGAGAGAAAATAATTGGGAAGGTACAATCAGAAAAGAAAGCAAGGTATTCTCATCTCTTGAACTACCGTGCGTACGTAAATTTAGAGGCGAAAATTTCATAAGGAGGGAGATTGTGAGATCCCAATTTTATGAAATAAAAGTATTCAATTTTCTTATAATTATTATTTTATTTAGTAAATGGTTAAATTGATAAAAAATTTTGGTTAAAGTTAAGGGTGATATGTGAAAATTTCAAAAGTAAGTAAAAATATTTATCATAAAATAATCGGTGATAAAAAGTACGATGTCTGTCGTGGTTAAGTAGTAGCAGTATTGATTATTGATGCTGTCTGACGTGATTGAAGTTGACTCGATTATACTTATTATATTTATTACTACGATAATTGTTGCATCATATCTCTCTCGTATTATTGATTGATTGATTATTGTCATTATTATCATCTGCGTAATATTTTATATTATTAAATCAATAATTGAGACGATGTTTATTCATATTATTATTTGCAATATTGATGATGTGTCTAGAAGTTACATCGAGGAGAGGTTTGGTCACTAAATTGCTTGGCGCCGATAAGGAGAAATCCTTATCGGAAAAGCCCCTCTTTCACAGGGCGACACGGTTGTTAAATATTGTGAGTTATAATATTAATGATGAATAAGTTAATGTTGATTAAAGATGAAATTGATAGTTCCATTGTGTTGGGATTATTAGTGTTAGTGAAAATCGACATTTATTTGATAATAATTGATGTCTGAGGTTATATTGACCCGATCGGGTAATTAATCGGATAAATGAGCAATTAATTGCTATTAATTCACATGCTTATAACTATTTGTTCACATGTGTGTACTATTGATTCACATGCATGTACTATTAGGGGAGTTGGTGCAAGATTGATAATACTTGCATGACTAAATTAAAAATGGAGGTATAGATGAAGGTCTATCTATAATTAATTATTTTTTTTCACATGTATAGAACTATTGAGTCACATGATTGTACTATTGATTCACATGATTTACTATTAGGGGAGGTGGTGGTGCAAGTTTGATAATACTTGCGGGACTAAATTAAAAATGAAGGAAAAAAGATGAAGGTATTATCTTTGTAATATTTTGAGCCCCAAAGCGTGCGATTATCGAAACTATATTTTCCTATAAATAGAAGCTCATTCTTCCTTCATTTTCACCAATTCACTAAGACTCACAAGAGCAATTATAGAGAGAGAAAGCTATAGAGAGAGAGATATAGAGAGAAGAAGAAGAAGTAGTACTACTTTCACTTTATTCGATATCGATCTTCTTACGAGGTAAGGGGTATTTATTTCATTTACATATTATTTTTTTTATTATATTATATTATTTTTTCATATTATATATGAATATTATTTTAGATTCAATATTAATATGAATATTATCTTCGTTCAATATTAAGTAGGAATATTATTTTTAGTTCAATATTAAGGGGTATTATTTATTTCATATTACGAAGAGATATTATTTTTTTTTTATTCGTATTATTATTTTATTCAATATTATTATTTATTTCATTATTATTATTGAGATATTATTTTAGTATTATTTTATTCATATATTATTTTTATTTCAATATTAAGTAAGGAATATCATTTATTCGATATTTGTTTTTCTTCCATATTATTAGAATTCATCTTATATTTTATTTTCAATATTCGTAATATTATTTATTAAGTATTTATTTCTTAATTAATGATATTATTTTTCTTTCGATATCATTATCTTAGGAATATTGGTATGCAATTTTATTGTGGAATTTCTACCTTTTTGTGTCGAGTTATTACTATTCACTCTAGTATTATTCACTTTCGGGTATTAGGGCACTTTTTTTATGTGGAGTACTATTCATGAGTTACTTATTCACCCGTTTACTATTCACTATTTACTATTCACTAGTATTATTCACTTTCGGTTATTGGGGCACTTTTCATCTTAGATACTATTCACGAGTTACTTATTCACTGAGTTACTATTTCATTCGATTACTATTCACTCTAGTATTATTCACTTTCGGTATTTGGGACACTTTTTCATCTTAGGTACTATTCACGAGTACTTATTCTCAAGTACTATTCACGAAGTACTATTCACGAGTCTTATTCACCCAAAAAATATATTTTTTTTACATCCAAATTATTTTTGATACATGAATATTATTCTTGAATTTTACTCCATGAAGCGATATCATGTTGACAATTTGGATATTTTTAAACTCTGGATAAATTTAAAGTCTTTAATATTTATCCTTGATTTACGTTTGATTAATGCTTATATCATTGTCATCATCCTCATTACCTATATTGTGATGAAAGTCTTTTGGCTTACTGGCGAAGATGTGATTAAAGTGCTTCGATTTTGGCTTACGTGCAGATGGATTTATGACTTGATTATTGGTTTCTGATTTGTATATCTTTTTAAATAAATTATTATCTTTTGGCTACGTGCAAAATGGACTAATTTGATTTTAATTAATGTGGACTATTATAAGTAAATGATTACATTAATTTGGGCTTTTAAAATTAATTGGGTTTAAATTATATTTGTGTGTAATAGTAAATCCTTTATAATTATGAGAATTAATAAAACCTAACCTACTAGAGCATTACATCACGACGCTAAAAGAAAATAACAAAGTTGGCGGCGTGAAAGAGACTCAACTATCATAGGAATAAGAAGAGAAATTGACAAGTTTGATTATAAATATAAATCTCTTTTGTTTTGTATTTTTTTTATTCAAAGGATGATAATAACTACATAACCAAAGTTAATTAAGACAAGAAAAGTGGCGGTGGAATTTGGATAGCAGCCACCGGTACAAGCATTGTCATTGATTGAGTAAATATATATATATATATATATATATATATATATATAAGGAATGAAAATTATTATATATATGGGTTATACCTAGCCTGGAATAGGATTTGAATTTGAAATATGCTATTACATTAAAAAGGGTAATGATTAAAAGTTCAATTATAATTTAATTTGGATTTGTATCATAAAACTAATGTAAATTAGGAAATAAATTCATGTTATTATAAATTATAGTTATTAAGTAACTTATATTTATTATTATTTTGTTTAATTAGTTTTAGAGCGGAAGGAATTGATGAACTATATTGGGATAATAATTTGGGGTATTACATTGCTTTATCTAGTGCGATTTAAATACTCTTTTAGCGATACTCTTGTTAAATTTGATTTATTCGTTTTGTTCCTTTGTTTCAAATTTTGTTATTATTTCACATAATTGTTTCTTGTGAAATTCATATATTAGTTTTATTTTGGAGTTGATACATTGGACTTCGTATTTGTACTCTTTGAATTAGGTTATCATGTTTAGTATTTATTTTTGATAATTGTAGAGCGGTACATGTTGCTACCTTCTTTTTGAAACCTTGTGACTATAATTTGATTTGGTTCAACATGTACATATAGAACCCTTTTGTTGATATTATGTCGCATGTGTTGTGACATGATATTTTTGTTAGAATATACCGTAGGATATACCTGAGCTATAACCACCTGTGGGGGTACCACAGGCATGTCGTCTTAGCACGAGAGGCATGACACTTCCGTGGCGGTGTGATTAGTCCACGACGTCTCCGTTTTGGGTTCTGGAGGAAGTGGATCATTTGGTGTTTTGTTGTGGGAGGCGTATGGGTTAACCCTAGTTTTTTGTTCTGCGGATTTGTGATGTTGTGCCAAACACACATATCCGATTTGCATACATTTGGATTCGCGGTCCAATGTGTGATTTGCCTGTGTGGCATCATTTGACTTGTCTGTGTGACATTATTTTGACTTACCTGTGTGGCATTATTTTGACTTGCCTGTGTGGCAATGTATATTTCTGAGCTCAGCTGGTATGAAATAACATCCAACCATTTGATTCAGCCTATTATTTCATTGTATTAGTTTTGTTTATTTCTGTTCAATTCAATTCATTGAGTTAGTTACTTCAGTTCATTATTTCTTTATTCTTCTATTGGTTTCGTCAATTCTGTTGATTCAGATATATTTCATTCAGATCTTTGGAGATTATATTTTCGTCAGTATTTACACTTGAGGCTTTGTTCGATATTTTGTCTCGATTGTTTTCATATATCGATTGTATATCTTTTGTATATTTGTATCCGTCTTTGGGCAATTGGCTCATGTCATTGTTTTTTCTTAAGCGAGGTTTTGCGGGGGTGATTCAGGGCTAGTGTGATGAGAGTGTTGCCTTTGACCATCTAGGTTGATTAAATTTTTGGTTTTGATTATTTTGACTCTAGTTGGAGAATTGTATTTAGTACTTCATTGATGGATATCATTATTAATATTTTGAGGTTGTTAGTGCTCTGTTTTCTTATTTTTGAGGTTTGTTGTGCTTTGCACGTGACCTCCCTTTCCTTTTCGGGAAGGGGGTGTTATAGAGATGGTATCAAAGCTTAGGTTCTTTCTTGTAGAAAACCTATTTAGGTTTGACCTGTGAGTTATGGGTAAACCATTGGGTAGACGTAGGAGTTTGATTCGATTTTGTTCTTTGTTTGGTTGGTCTCTATTTTGACCAACTGTCGATTTCTTTTCGATTTGTAGTTGATTTGAGGAAAGTGGAATAATTTGTTAAGGTGATTGAGTAATGATATTAGTTAAGAATTGTGATTTAATCATTGAGGTGAATAAAGTTATACTTTGTACAGATAAGAAATGATCTTATATGAGATGTGATTATGATGTGAGTATTTGTATCGACGAGTATTTGATTTTGGAAAATTATTTGTTAGAGTTGTTTTTTTTGTGACAATTATTATGATCGTTGAATTGAGGATTTGATTTGAGTTAGGTTTTGATTTATGTTAAGCTTGTGGATAATTTGAGGTTTGTGTATTGATGGCATACTATGATAAAGTGAAAACTATTTAAGTATAGAGGATTTCTTGTAATTTGAGTTGTTGATATTCGAGGTAATTAGATTAATCATTTGGAGTTAATGATCAATTTTGTGGCTATTTTCTAGTAGGATATTGGAGTTATGTTATATAAAGTTTCTTTGTGATAGTATGGGGAGACATTGAAATTTTTTGGATTAAGGTTTGCAATAAGGGATGATTGATTTATTATATGATTAGATAGTAAGTGATGAAATTCAATTGATTTTGAGAGATCTTGAATAGTTGTAGTTTGCTTATCTGAGATGGTAGAATATATGTGACTTGGAGTTTGATATGGTGATAAAGAGATCTTAGTAGTATATTTTTTGGTGTAATAATATTTGAGAACTAGTTTAATTTGAGGTTATGATATTTTGAAACTCTTGAGTTCTTAGGATGAGTTGGTGATATAATTTAAATTGTTTTGTTTATCCGATGCCATTGAAGTTTTGCATGAATTTATGTAAAATAAAATAAAAAATAATAATTTGTTAGATCTTTGTCATGTGTGGAACATAAATATTTTACAAATTAAAGATAATTTTAAATATTTTGGGTATTCAATCGTATTTAGATGAAGAAAAAATTTGTGTTTTCAATTATGTTCCGAAGAAAGTACGTTTACAAGAATTAAACTCAAAGATATTAATGACGGACACAACAATGCGGTGGATCATGTGATCTAATTTGATGCAACGCGAAGAACCTTACCAAGGCTTGACACGATAGCTGACGAATCTTTTACGAGTACATGGATAAATGTGTGGACCGATGGACTTACCAAGCTTGATCGTTACAAATGGCAGCGCTACATCTTAATTAAAATTTATGAATAATTATGTAATTTAAATAAAAATTAAAATAAAACTTTGTGTAACTTAATTGAATTTCGAGGACGGAATTAATTTTTTTTAAGGAGAGAAAAATGTAATAATTCAAATTTTTGTTAATAATTAAATATTAATTTTATTTTTCCTAAAATTATCCGGAGCGCGAAGCTACTTGGGAGGCGTAAGAGACTATTCGACAAGAGTATCCTCACCTCTTTAATGTCAATTAAATCTTTGTTACTCTTTTGATTCCGGGGACGGAATCCTTTTTAAGGGGGAGGTAATGTAATATCCCGAAAATAAATAAATTAATAATTAAGATTTTATATTCTTAAAACATATTGTTTAGACTTTGTCTTTTATTTGAGTCAAACTTGTTATTTAATTAATTTGGGCTAATAAGTATTAATAAATGGTGGATAAATTAACTTAGTAAATTTGGGTCAAATGGTATTTAATTTATGTGGACTATTATAAGTAAATGATTACATTAATTTGGGCTTTTAAAATTAATTGGGTTTCAATTATATTTGTGGGTAATAGTAAATCCTTTATAATTATGAGAATTAATAAAACCTAACCTACTAGAGCATTACATCACGCACGCTAAAAAAAAAAATAGCAATTGTAGAGAGTACAAGAGACTCAACTATCATAGGGAAGGAGAAGAGAAATTGACAAGTTTGATTATAAATGTAAATCTCTTTTGTTTTGTATTTTTTTTATTCAAAGGATGATAATAACTACATAACCAAAGTTAATTAAGACAAGAAAAGTGGCGGTGGAATTTGGATAGCAGCCACCGGTACAAGCATAGTCATTGATTGAGTAAGTATATACATATAAGGAATGAAAATTATTATATATATGGGTTATGATACAATCCTGATCAGCAAGTTATTCACATGTAGCTAGTATTATGTGGGTCTTTATAACTTTACATAATCAGATTACATGCAAAGGAAAGAAGCAAGTTTCACGCGGCAAAAGATCCTAACGTGGCAAGGATTTTGGGATTTTAGGAAAAAGATTTTGTTTCCTAAAATATTAGGCATATTCTATTAGCCTAATTTTTTAGGGATTTATTTTCGGATACTTATCAAATTCTATTATAATTAGGATTTCTTTCCGGTTTAGATTTACATTCTAAATAAGGTTTCTATTGTTTTATAGAAATAGGAATTTCTTTTCCAAATTGATTTCTACTTAGAAATTAGGGTTATGGTTTGTAATTCCTATTAGGATTAGAATAATTTGTTCTATATTGTTATTAGGATTTGGATTGTTTTGAGTAGTATAAATAGAGGTCTAAGTTAATGTAATCAAATACATTATCATTATTCATTATTCAATATATTTGTGAGGTTATTCTCTACTTTTTGGTTCTTTGAAGAATTCTAAGTATTTTTCTTAGTTATTTCTTTGAGATTCAATTTGACTTATCATACAACAATTCATAGTTGTGTGTGTGGCGTCTTCTACCGCATCAATCGTCGATTGTCTTAGAGATTACCGCTTGATATAAGCGAGGGGTCAAAGTGTCGTTGGTGTCCATTCAACGCAGAATTCCGAACGCTAGCAGTTGTACCAAGATTACCGTCTACATATAGGCGAGGGGTTAAGGTGTTGCAAGCAATTCACCCAACAACTGTGCTTTAGAAGCGATCGGAAGCGACGACCACCTCACTTGTGGCGTCTTAGTGGAGCTATCATTTGGTATCAAAGCTAAGCCTTTCTAGCAAGTTACTTATCTTTAATTTTTTTTAAATATATATTGCAAAAAAAAAAAAAAAAAAAAAAAAAAAAAAAAAAAAAAAAAAAAAAAAAAAAAAAATTCATATTCTATTGTGCTAACCCAATTTGTAGCACACCATTAAATCATCAAATTCCAACCAAAAGTTCATACTTGCTTCCATCATCATCAATTACTAAGCAGACTACAATTTACAAATTAGACTCATACAAGAGGAGTACAAGGCAATCGATTGGTGATTTTGTGATATTCTAATAGTTACACCATCTATAATTTTGTTTCGTGATAAGTAATTTTTGAATTGATTAGTAAAACCAAGAATTTTGCTAGGGAATTCAAGAAGAACCTATTAGAGAGAATATTAGAGGTAAAAAGGCAAGAGTGTAAGATTATTAGAGGGTAAAAGCCAAATTTGAAGCGATACACGAGTGATTCATCATTATTTGAAGCCGAAACACGTAAAGAGTGTGTGAGAAAATTTTTATCTACTAACCTTTGTTTCTGACAAACATGTATGGCTACAATTATGAAAGTTCTTATGGGTCTCGAAGGAATACTTTCCAAGGCAATATTGATATAAGAGGCATATCTGAGATGGGAGAGAAAAATGGAGCGAGAATTTGACTATCATGATTACTCCGAGAGGAGGAAGGTCAGACGGGCAATTCAAGAGTTCTCCGATCATACAATTATATGGTGGCAGCTTATCAAACAAAAACATGGGGAGCGTCCGTTCGAGACATGGGCAGAATTAAAAACAACAATGAGAAAGCGATTTGCTCTTGTACAGCGTGACAGGAGGGAGGAATATACATCTAAAAAATTTGTAGAGCAACCTTCAAGGCGATCTACATTAGAAGATGATATGAGGGTTCACAGACATGTAAACAAAGAGGATTCACATTGGAGACAACCCCAAGACACTCTTAAGGCATCCAAGAACTTAAGAGAAGACATCAATGAGAGCTTTAAGGAGGTGGAAGAAATTATAGAATATACAGTTCAAGGAGAGTTATTGGGTTCAAGTGTTCAAGATGAAATCCATGATCAAAAGCAAGATGGTGAACATCTGAAAGAAAGTAATCAAGAAGATGAGTTTGTAAAAGGAAATACATGTGGAAAAGATCGACAAAAAGAAATTGTTCAAAAGATTGATAATGTAAAAGAAAAAATTAAAAAGAGTGAGAATGAAAAGAAAAGAGAGATTGAGAAAAAAGAGAATGAAAAGAGTGACCTTGATAAACGAGAGAAAAACAAACGAGAGGGTGAGCGTAAAGAAGAGGGAGAAGAAATATGTGACCATGAAAAAGATAGTGAGTTGAAAAGTGAGTTATATTTTGAAAAGCCAATGATATACATTAAATGCATAAGACAGTAGCTTTTGAATACTAACACTAATGATTCTTCTTTGTCTAGTTTTGTTTTGTCTCTTGTGCGGGTTGTTGATGAAATACCCCGTCTTATCATTCAGACCCCAGATTTTATCAATAAAGATTTAAATTTTGTCAAATAATTTTTAATATTATTATGTGAATTTAAGATAATATTATAGTCAGGGTAGTATTTATAAATTTTGCAAAGTATGCAAGTGGTTATATTATATTCGATTGGCCTGGGAATATTTGCTTAGCAGGAATATTCGTATAACTACCAATCATCAGGGACCCCACAAATGTAATTATTGCTTTGATCGAGAAAACGACAAAAATATTTTATCAAAATAACTATGAAGTTTTACCGTGGATACCGCTGAACTACCTCTAGAGTAAAAGTACAAGAATACGTGTGGTCGCATAAGAAGATTACCAGATTGATTATCGATGCTTATGCGAGAAGTCACCACTTGATTCCATTATCATTTATTAATAATATGAATTATTATAATGATAATGACGCTTTTGTTTTATTCAGATTATTAACGTAATAAAATGTAAACATCTTTTTATATAAAATAGAATACTTTATTAAAGTTATTCTATAAATAATATATATTATATTTTATTACGATATATGTCGCATATAAGTGTTTTTGTATAAGTTTTTGTATAAGATTGCATAAAGTTTGCATTTGATAAGTAAAATGTTTTTATATAAATAGAATATATTATATTTTATTTAAAAGATTTTTCTTTAAATATGGACCGCCGATTAAAGTAAATCAACTCGGACCGCTCATGGATTAATTACTACGCATTCCATTTTCCTATAAATAAGCTCATTCCTTCATTATTTTCTTTTAATTCATCAAACTCTAGAGAGAAATTATAGAGAGAGAGAGAGAAAATCTATAGAGAGAAAAGAAGAGTATTCTCGCTACTTCACTACTTTCCATATCTTCGCTACTTCACTACTTCTATATTATTTTTTTTTACGTAGTGGGTGTTATTCTTTTCTTCAAGAAGAGAACTTCATTATTCCATTCATTATTATTCTGCTTGAATAACTCGTAAAAGTGGTATACCCTATACATAACCTCAGATACGCCAGATACCCTATACTTGGTGAAATCCTTATGTTATTCCATTCTTATTATTCTCATTGAATAACTCAGATACGCGCTTAATCCTATACTTGGTGACATTCTTCTTATTCTTCTTTATTATTCTCGCTGAACATCCTCGCTCATGTGTTTTACACCGACCGGTTCCGCTTTTTTATTATTCCGCTTTTATTATTCTCCATCCTCGTCGTGTTTTTACACCGACCGGTTCCGCCTTTTATCATTCTCTCTGCTGAATATCCTATCTGTGTTTTTTACACCGATCCGGTTCCATCTTTATTATTCTCGTTGAACATCCCGCTTGCGCGAAATTTCACCGACCGTTCCGTTATTATTATTCTGTTGAATAACTCGCCTATGCGGGTACCGCATGCACGGTGATTTCTTTTGTTATTCCATTCTTTATTATACCCAAATGGTTAAAACTTTGACTTCTATACTCCATGAAATTAGTAGAATATCCTCGATATTTCATGCTTTCATCCAAAGATCTTTTCATGGAAATATTCTTCCGATCATTCTTGAATTTTACTCTACAAAACAAGATTATGTCGATCGACAATTTGACGTTAATAATTCATGGATAAATAATTTTGAACTTGTTTTATCAATTATTATGTCATCATCATCATCCTCATGTTATATTATGTTATCTTCGCTTACGCAAGCATAGATGAACTTAGTATGATTATGACTTGTGATCATTCTAAGATAATCACGACTTGATATAAATGATGTGACAAAAGTCCTCAAAGGGTCTGTAATGCAAATGATGGATAGTTTTTGGTATGATTATGACCAGGGTGATTCTAAGATAGTCGCTTACTTATCGATAATTTGATGAAAATCCTCGACCGTGGTACAGTGGATGATTAGATGTGGTGGTTTATTTATTGTCGAGTCTCAAATGATAAAAAATTGATGAAAACCTTTTAAAACCTAAAAGATAGTAGATTTTATTCTCTACTTGACTTTTTTAATGGATCGCTTATTCACCGCAGCTTAAACCGGTTGTTTATTGTATTTTATCGCTTAACATCATTGGCTAATGATAATTTATTCTCGCATTATCTTAGTCATAATATTTCATCGGGCTAGTTGAGCTCACCTTTTTTTCACCGTTTTTCGTGAAATGAGAACATAGCCGGGACGAGCCTGGGAACGGAGTAATGGTCCGAGGATAAGATTAGTAGTCCCTCACTATTCTCGTGAAATAAAGTGTGATAATAGTTGTAATGAGGACTCTTTTCGAGTTTGTATAATATCTAGTAGACAATATTTGTATTCAAACTCACGCTTATGTCGATTGCATACCTACGCTTATATTAGTAAGTTGATTTGAATTTATGTACCATGTAAGTGGCGACCCAAGACGGGTGACGATACCTAATTTTGGGGGGCCACACTTGGTATCGTAGCTAGGATACGATCCCCGCTAAGATGTGAGAATAAGACTAGAGGGGAGAGACGGAATTCTTTTCGCTAGTATGACCTACCTAAATTTATTTGGTATTTAATTGGCTCACGTAGTATAGGATAATATGTGATATGTTAATTAACCCTTTTTTTTGTGGCAAAGATTTGAAAATGGCATCCGAGAATGTTGAGAATAAGAATGGAGCACAGAGACCGCTGATTCTCCACATATCAATAATCGATAATGTGCAACAGATGGCGATAATCCTCCCGTAAACAACAACACCGATCAATCGACTAAACGACTTTACGACGCTTAAAAGGTTTTTAGAATTCATGCAACATCAAAGCGAAAGCGACTTCGCCCAAAACGTAGGTGGAAACACGAAAAACTCTCTAGGCCACCGCTAAACAATTCAAGGAGCCGGGACCACCGAGTTTAAGGGAGAGCCAAAACCACTTCGCTAAGCATGGATAAAGCAGATTTACCAAGATATTTGATGTCTCGATGCTCCGAGGAGCAAAAGGTTCCTTTTCCGCCTTTTTTTGCTGCGCTGAGAGGCAGACATCGGTGGGAATCCAGAAACGACTCAACCCATCAGATCAAGATATCTTCGGGAGAAGTTCCAGAGTCGCTCAACGACAAATACTTTCCCCGAAAGTATTCGCCATACGAAGGAGGTGGAGTTTTATCAAGTCGAACAAAACAATACGACCGTGTCGCAATACGAGGCAAAATTTATGAGTTATCACGATTTATATCCCACTCGTGTGGATAATGAAGAGAGAATGGCGCTAATGTTTTTAAGAGGTTCGAAGTTGAGATACGCCAAACATCTTATTTCTCATAAACCGTGTTTTTATTCGATGTTGTAAATAGGGCTCAATTAGTGGAGCGCGATAACGAAATCAACGCAACTAAAAGAGAGCAAAATTTAAAAAATTAATAATAAATGAGAGTAGTCATCAAGCTATGACAACAAGCGGAGGGGAAATCAATCAATGTGCCGATATGGTAACCACTTTGGTGGTAATCGTACAAAATAATAAGAATGGACATTTCAAGAAAAGGAGATTCAACAATGATGGAAAGACGCCCAAGACCAAAGACTGTTGTTAAGGAAGGAGAAGACCACCTATCATATGCTTCAAATGCGAGGAGAGGGACACATCATCCGAATCACACCACGCCATCCAAAGCATGTTATAATTGTGGAAGAGAAGGTCACTTAGCTCGATTTTGTCGCCATCAAGACAAATTCAACTAGATGGAGGCACCAAAGGTCATTCCCTGCAAAACCAAAGCCTAGAGTTTAAGAGAGAGAGCTTTTTTTTTTCTCGATTTGAGGAACCCAATAAAATTATCACGTAAGTTAATCATAAGCTCATGTAAGTCTATACCGTTTAGATACCGCCTCTACCCACTCTTTATTTCACCTAGTTGTGTTCAACGCTTAAATTTGACCAAGAAGTTAAACTTTGACTTATCGGTTGAAAACTTCAAGAGAGAGCCTTCATTACCGCTACTATTTTTAAATCTTGTTTGATTCAAATAAACACTTTCACGCTACTATTCGTCGATCTTATCTTTTTGAAAATACTTGCCTTTGATGTGATTTTTTGAAATCAATTGATTAACTACTCATCATTCTTTTTAAGGTTGTTAGCTTTTTATATTCATAACCAACCCAAGTTATACTAATTCAAAGTAACCAAACCCTAAAGTTAATCATCATTATATATCGCCATAAGTAAAGAGCCCCGATCCTTTCGTTGTTGACTTCCTTGTGTGGAATGCACCGCTTTAATTTTCTCAGAGCGACATCGCATCGTGAATGAAGATGGCAAGTTTATAGGTATCATTGTGAGGTGCTATCTAGTTAAGGGATGTAAGTCACAGCTGGTATCAATGTGACGACATCATCCAAGTCTTGATGAGAGTACAGCTTTGAATGATATTTCTATCATTAATAAATTTCTTGACATATTCTTGATTCTTGAAGACTTCCTAGCCTACCCTAGAGCGTGAAATCGAATTTTGTATCGAATTCAAAGATAAAAACCCATTTCTTAAACCTCAAATATTTCTTCAACTAAAAGGAATCAGCTTACGTGGTTTATGATGAAAGTCATAATAAAAGCATTGACTAATGAAAATCATGGGTATATGAAGTATTAGTAAGTTTTATGATGAGTTATGTTGGTTAGTATGTGAAAACATGAAAGTTTCTTAGAAATCACAAAGAGTTGAAAATCGATTTTGGTGAAAAAACGAATATGAAATTCAATCACCATATCTCCTATTATATTTTGAATTTTTGAATGTGGTCAAGTCCTAGAGTTAGATCTATGAGTTACCTAACTAATCCAAGTGGAATTACTGGAAAAGGTGTTGTAGATTTTTGTGTGGACTGATTTTAGCAAAGGAGGCCAAA
This sequence comes from Panax quinquefolius, assembly GCA_020205615.1. Lineage (NCBI taxonomy): Eukaryota > Viridiplantae > Streptophyta > Magnoliopsida > Apiales > Araliaceae > Panax > Panax quinquefolius. Next base: position 37,673,637 of record CM035160.1, read on the forward strand.
GCTGTAAAAAACAAAAAAAGCTACTGCCATGATTTTAGAGGGGCTGTTTCGGCCACTTAAATTATGAGAAAAAAATCTGCCTTTTGGGACATGAAAGTATATATGGTATAAAGTACCTCCTGTCCAAAAATGAGCTCATTCTCGACTTAAAATGAGCAAGTTATGACTATTTCAATATTTAGGTTTTTCCGATTTAAAAACGCTATATAACCGAGTTCTATAACTCCGATGACCATGAAATTTAAACTAGAAGCTCACGTTAACATGTGTAAGGTCCTGCCAAGATTTGGGAATTTTTGGAGTTAAACTTGAGGTAGCTAATTTCTTAAGGAATTAATTAGAAATTGATTTTTGAAAAATAGTAAATGAATTTTAAAATTCCGAGAAAAATATATTTTCATTATGGGACTATATTATGCTAAATCCCAGAAAAGAAATATTTTTGGGACTGATTTGGTATTTTTCATGAAAATAGTTTAGTTACTTAACATATGAGTTAAATATGTTATGTGAAGTAACAAAGTTGAAAATAGGATTTTATGGCTAGAGAATCCATATATAGTAGTATATGCATATTTTTTTTGATGAGGATTTGATAATTGGTGATGATATTTTATGAGTATGGCATTTTTTTTGATGATTAAATGCATTATATGGTAAAGCGTAAACAATTAGATAAATTGTTTATAAATTTAAGAAGTGATTAAAATATTGTTATAATATTAATGATATTAGATTATGAGATTATTAAGTGATTGATAACATGGGGATATTCTTGAATCTCGGATAAATTATATTATAAATGTTTAATATTTATCCTTTATCTCATTCGATTGATTCTTTATATCATTATCCTCATGCTTATATTATGTTGAAAGTCATCTCGGCCTCTCAGAGGATAGATGGACTTGGTATGATTATGACTGTGGATTGTTCTTAGATAATAAACAGAATTGAAAACACAATTATCTTCGGGTCAGTAGTGCATGGATAATTTGTGGTCGTGATACTAATGAATATACAATTATCTTCGTCAGAAGTGCATGGATAATTTGTGGTCGGATATATGAATGAATACACAATTATCTTCGTCAGAATAATATGGATAATTTGTGGTCGTGATACTAATGAATACACAATTATCTTCGGTCAGTCTTCGGATAATTTGTGGTCGTGATACTAATGAATACACAATTATCTTCGCCGTAGTGCATGGATAATTTGTGGTCGTGATACTAATGAATACACAATATCTTTCGCCGAATTGTATGGATAATTTGTGGTCGTGATACTAATGAATACACGATTATCTTCGTCGTAGTGTATGGATAATTTGTGGTCGTGATACTAATGAATACACGATTATCTTCGTGAAGTGCATGGATAATTTGTGGTCGTGATACTAATGAATACACAATTATCTTTTATTTATCGTAGTGTACGGATAATTTGTGGTCGTGATACTAATGAATACACGATTATCTCTCGTCGTAAGTGATATATGGATAATTCGTGGTCGTCGTCAGATACTAATGAATATCCTCGCCCGTAGAAAGGTGGATGATTCGATGATATGGATTAATTATCGAGTCGAAATCTCTCAAAGAATGAAATATTAATTCATGGATGTGGTAAAAGTCATCTTCGTCAGAAGTGTATCGATAGACTTGGTATGATTATGACTAACGATTATTCTAGATAATCATGATCAGATTGAAAACACGAATATCCTCGCCCAAGAAGTGTATGGATAATTCGTGGTCGTGATACTATTAAGTCGAGTCAAAGATTATTATTGGTTTTACAATTGTATATATATCTTCTTATTAGTAGAAAGATGAATTGTTAATGAATATCTTCGCCTGAAAGCATTGCAAAATGAATTTAATGATTTTCAAATTATAAAGGTATTCAAGGTATATCAAGGTATCCTCATCTTTATCATATCACAGTATCGCACTCTAATTTCGAGGGGGCTTAAATTCCATAAGGAGGGGAGATCAGAGACCCCAGATTTTATCAATAAAGATTTAAATTTTGTCAAAATAATTTTTAATATTATGGTGTGAATTTAAGATAATATTATAGTTGGGTAGTATTTATAAATTTTGCAAAGTATGCAAGTGGTTATATTATATTCGATCGGCCTGGGAATATTCTTGCTTAGCAGGAATATTCGCATAACTACCAATCATCAGGGACCCCATAATGTAATTATTGCATTTGATCGAGAAAACGACAAAAATATTTTATCAAAATAACTATGAAGTTTTACCGTGGTTACCGCTGAACTACTCAGTAGTAAAAGTAAAGTAAAAGAATACGTGTGGTCGCATAAGAAGAAGACACCAGATTGATTATCGATGCTTATGTGAGAAGTCACCACTTTTTTCCATTATCATTTTATTAATAATATGAATTATTATAATGATAATGACGCTTTTGTTTTATTCAGATTATTAACGTAATAAAATGTAAACATCTTTTTATAAAATAGTAATACTTTATTAAAGTTATTCTATAAATAAATATATTATATTTTATTACGATATTGTGTCGCATAAAGTTTTTATATTTTTTTGCATAAGTAGTAAGATATAAAGGTTTTTGCATAGTAAAATGTTTTTATATAAATAGAATATATTATATTTTATTTAAAAGATTTTTCTTTAAATATGGACCGCCGATTAAAGTAAATCAATCTGACCGCTCATGGATTAATTACTACGCATTCCATTTTCCTATAAATAAGCTCATTCCTTCATTATTTTCTTACTTAATTCATCAAACTCTGAGAGAGAAATTATAGAGAGAAGCTATAGAGAGAAAATATATAGAGAAGAAGAAGAGTATTCTCGCTACTTCACTACTTCTATATCTAGCTATTATTTGTTAGTACTGTAAGGTGTTATTCTTCTTTATTCATTCAAGAGAACTTCATTATTCCATTCATTATTATTCTCTGCTGAATAACTCGTAAAAGTGGTATACCCTATACATAACCAGATACGCCAGATACCCTATACTTGGTGAAATCTTATGTTATTCCATTCTTATTATTCTCTGCTGAATAACTCAGATACGCTGGCTAATTCTATACTTGGTGACATTCTTCTTTATTCTTCGCTGAACATCCTCGTCATGTGTTTTACACCGACCGGTTCCGCTTTTTTATTATTCTTCTCGCTTCCTCGAACATCCTGCTCATTTTACAATTCTCGCTGATCCCGTTTTACCCGCCTTTTTTTATCATTCTCTCGCTGAATATCCTATCTCGTGTTTTTTACACCGGATCCGGTTCCATCTTTATTATTCTGTTGAACATCCCGCTTGCGCGTGAATTTCACCGACCGTTCCGTTATTATTATTCTCGCTGAATAACTCGCCTATGCGCAAGTACCGCATGCACGGTGATTTCTTTTTGTTATTCCATTCTTTATTATACCCAAATAAGTTAAAACTTTGACTTCTATACTCCATGAAATTAGTAGAATATCCTCGATATTCATGGCTTCATCCAAAGATCTTTTCATGGAAATATTCTTCCCATCATTCTTGAATTTTACTCTCACAAAACAAAGATTACGTCGACAATTTGACGTTAATAATTCATGGATTAAATAATTTTGAACTTGTTTTATCAATTATTATGTCATCACATCATCCTCATGTTATATTATGTTATCTTCGCTTACGCAGCATATGATGAACTTAGTATGATTATGACCAGGATCATTCTAAGATAATCACGACTTGATATAAAATGATGTGATAAAAGTCCTCAAAGGGCTCGTAATGCAAAGATGGATAGTTTTTGGTATGATTATGACCAGGGGTGATTCTAAGATAGTCATTTACCATCGATAATTTGATGAAAATCCTCGACCGTGGGTACAGTGATGATTAGATGTGGTGGTTTATTTATTAAACGAGTCTCAAATGATAAAAAAATTGATGAAAACCTTTTAAAACCTAAAAGATAGTAGATTTTATTCTCTACTCGACTTTTTTTAATGGATCGCTTATTCCGCCGCAGCTAAACCGGTTGTTCATTGTATTTTATCGCTTAACATCATTGCAAGGCTAATGATAATTTATTCTCATTATCTTAGTCATAATATTTCATACCGGGCTAGTTGAGCTCACACCTTTTTCTTCACCGTTTTCTTCGTGAAATGAGAACATAGCCGGGACGAACGCCTGGGAACGATGTAATGGTCCGTAGGATAAGATTAGTAGTCCCTCACTATTCTCGTGAAATAAAGTGATAATAGTTGTAATGAGGACTCTTTTTGAGTTTGTATAATATCTAGTAGATAATATTTGTATTCAAACTCACGCTTTATGTCGATTGCATACCTATATTATATTAGTAAGTTGTATTTGAATTTATGTACCATGTAAGTGGCGCACCAAGAAGATGGGTGACGATACCTAATGATATTTTTGTTAGAATATACCGTAGGGTATACCTGAGCTATAACCACCTGTGGGGGTACCACAGGCATGTCGTCTTGGCACGAGAGGCATGACACTTTCCGTGGTGGTGTGATTAGTCCACGGCGTCTCCGTTTTGGGCTCTGGAGTAAGTGGGTCGTTTGGTATTGTACAGTATCTTTGATTATTGAAAACCCAACTGTAGGAATTGTTAGACATCGGTTTCATTTGTCCTAGTACGTCTCTTTGGGGTACTCCTATTTTATTCGTAAAGAAGAAAGATGGGAGTATACGACTTTGCATTGACTATCGGGAGTTGAATCATGTCACCATCAAAAATAGGTTCCCGTTACCTCGCATTGATGACCTGTTTAACCAGTTACAAGGTGCCAAATTCTTTTTAAAGATCGATCTTCGTTTCGGATATCATCAGTTAAAGATTAAAGTTGATGACATTCCAAATATTGTTTTCAGAACTCGATACAAGCATTACGACTTTCTAGTCATGTCTTTTGGATTGACTAATGCTCCTGCTGCCTTCATGGATATGATGAACCGAGTATTCAAGGAATATTTGGATCATTTTGTGGTTATCTTTATTGATGACATCCTCATATACTCCATAAGCCATGAAGATCATAAGCAACACTTGAGGTTGATACTTCAAAAGTTTTGTGAAAATAAGTTATACGCCAAGTGGAAGAAATGCGAGTTTTGGACTGAGGAAGTAGCATTCCTTGGCAACGTGATATCGAATCATAAAATATCAGTTGATTCGACGAAGATTGAAGCAATACAAAGTTGGGAGCAACCTAAATTAGTAACCGAAGTACGTAGCTTTCTGGGCTTAGCTAGTTATTATCAGAGATTCGTGGAAGGATTCTCTCGAATCGCCACTCCATTAACTCAGCTAACTTAAAAAGATACAAAATTCGGATGGAGCGAGGAATGTGAGAAGAGTTTTCAAGAACTCAAGAGGAGAGTCATTTCAGCACCTGTTCTGATAATACTATATTGGGATAATAATTTGGGGTATTACATTACTTTATCTAGGTACGGATTTCGTACTCTTTCAGCTGATACTTTTGTTAAATTTGATTTATTCGTTTTGTTCCTCGTTTCAAATTCTGTTATTATTTCATATAATTGTTTCTTATGAAATTCATATATTTGTTTTATTTTAGAGTTGACACATTGGACCCGTTTTTGTACTCTTTGAATTAGAATATAATGTTTAGTATTTATTTTTGATAATTGTAGAGCGGTACATGTTGCTACCTTCTTTTTGAGACCTTGTGACTATAATTTGATTTGGTTCAACATATGCATATAGAACCCTTTTGTTGATATTTTATCGCATGTGTTGTGACATGATATTTTTTGTTAGAATATACCGTAGGGTATACTGAGCTATAACCACACGTTGGGGTACCCACAGCATGTCGTCTTACACGAGGGCATGACACTTTCCGTGGTGGTGTGATTAGTCCACAAGGCGTCTCCGTTTTGGGCTCTGGAGTAAGTGGGTCGTTTGGTATTTTTTTGTGGGAGGCGTATGGGTTAACCCTAATATAATATTACGATGAAATATTATTTTTCAGTATTCGTATGAATATTATTTTCGCTTCAATATTCATAAAGAATATTATCTTCGCTTCATATTCAGAGGAATATTATCTTCGTTAAATATTCATTAGAATATTATTTTTTTTCAACAAATTGTAAGGATTTTATTTTTGTTCAAATTATTCATAAGAAATAATATTTTATTCCATACTCTGTAGTATATGAGTAATATTATTTTGTCTCATATTCCTGATTATACCATCATTCTGTTAAAGTATTGCTTCTATACTCCGTGAAATTAGTAGAATATCCTTTAAATTTGCGCTTCATCTAGTATCGCTTCACAAGGATATTTTCTGCACATTTTTGTTAAATTTTAAGGTTTTCATGTCGGAGTACTGTCCATGAGTAGTATTTATTTTTACGGTACTATTCACAAAGTACTATTACTATTCACAAAGTACTGTTCACTAGTACTATTCACAAAGTACTGTTCACGAGTATTATTCACAAAGTTCTATTCATGGGATATTATTCCCGAAATACTATTCACGGGATACTATTCACTCGGGTACAAAGTTCTATTCATGGGATACTATTCCTGAAATACTATTCACGGAGAATTATTCATGATAAAAATTGATTTCTTTTCGGTCCAAATCATTTTTGATACAATATTATTCTTGAATTTTACTCCACAAAGTAGTATCATGTTGACAATTTGGATATTTTTAAACTCTGGATAAATTTAAAGTCTTTAATATTTATCCTTGATTTCGTTTGATTAATGTTTATATCATTGTCATCATCCTCATGCTTATATTGTGATGAAAGTCATCTTTGGCTTACGTGCGTAGATGGACAGTTGATTGGTATTATTATGACCAGGGATCATTCGGTATAATCACGACCCGTAATGTTATAAATGATGTGGTAATGTACTATTGATTCACATGCATGTACTATTAGGGGAGTGGTGCAAGATTGATAATACTTGCATGACTAAATTAAAAATGGAGGTATAGATGAAGGTACTATACTATAATTAATTTTTTCACATGTATAACTATCGAAGTCACATGATTTACTATTGATTCACATGATTTACTATTAGGGGAGGTGGTGCAAGTTTGATAATACTTGCAGGACTAAATTAAAAATGAAGGAAAAGATGAAGGTATTATATCAGTAATATTTCGAGCCCCAAAACGTGCAATTATCAAAACTATATTTTCCTATAAATAAGCTCATTCTTCCTTCATTCTCACCAATTCACTAAGACTCACAAGAGCAATTATAGAGAGAAAGCTATATAGAGAGAGAAGCTATAGAGAGAGAAGAAGAAGAGTAGTCTGCTACTTCACTATTCCAAAGATCCAAATTTTCTTCCGAGGTAAGGGGTATTATTTATTTCATATTCAAGAGATATTATTTTTTCATATTCGTATGAATATTATTTTCGCTCAATATTCATAATAATATTATCTTCGCTCAATATTCGTAAGTAGAATATTATCTTCGCTCAATATTCGTAGGAATATTATTTTCGCTCAACAAATGTAAGGGGTATTATTTATTTCATATTTTCAAGAGATATTATTTTTCGTATTCGTATTTAATATTATTTTCGCTCAATATTCGTAAAGAATATCATCTTCGCTCAATATTCGTAGAATATATCATTTTCGCTCAATATTCGTAGGGGTTATTTTCGCTCATTCAAAGTGAAGAGATATTATTTTCATTTCGTATTATTTTTTTCGTAAATATTATTATATCTTTTAATATCATTATGAATATTAATATCGCTCAATATTCTAAGGGAATTATTTTTCATTTTCCTTTATTTCAATTTCTACCTTTTGATATTTCATTTTTTTTCATTATTCACTCTAGTATTATTCACTCTGTATTCGGGGCACTTTTATGATTTAGTACTATTCATTTAAGTTACTATTCACTTTAGTTACTATTCACCCGATTACTATTCACTCACTAGTATTATTCACTTTCGTATATTATTCACTTCACTTTTCGTATTTTCAAGTACTATTCACAAGTTACTATTCACGAAGTTACTATTCACCCATTAATTATTCACTCTAGTATTATTCACTCAGTATATTTGGGGGTACTTTTCATGTCCGGGTACTATTCATTTAGGTACTATTCCCAAAGTACTATTCATAGTACTATTCACGGGGTACTATTCACCCAAAAAATATATTTTTTTTCCGTCCAAATTATTTTTGGTACATGAATATTATTCTTGAATTTTACTCCACAAAAAGCAAAGATCATGTTGACAATTTGATATTTTTAAACTCGATAAATTTAAAGTCTTTAATATTTATCCTTGATTTCGCTTGATTAATGCTTATATCATTGTCATCATCCTCATGCTTATATTGTGATGAAAGTCATCTTCGCTTACGCATATAGATGGATTGTTGATTATTGGTTTTACAGTTGTATATTTTGGCTTACGTGCAAAGATGGACTGCTGATTATTGGTTTTTATAGTTTGATATTTTTGGCTTACGTAAAGATGGACTATTGATTATTGGTTTTATAGTTGTATATCTTTGCTTACGTGCAAAGATGGATAATGTATATGATATGATCATAACCATCGGTGATAATAACGAATATCCTCGGCCCGTAGTGTATGGATAATTCGATGATGTGATCGGCGTGATCATGACCATTAGTTAACAAATAATGTCTTTGGTCAGAAGTGCAATCGACAGCATAAATTGATTGGTATGATCATGACTATTGGTTTTATAGTTGAATATCTTTGGCCCAGAGCGTGTGCAAAAGGTAGACAACCGATTGGTATGATCATTGTTATTACATTTGAATATCTTTAGCCTTTGGGGTAAGGATATTGAGTAAACGTTCTATTAAGCCTTTGTGTGCAAGGAGAAACTGCTGATTTACATGATTATAAATATGAATTGTGGATTTAACTATAATCTTTGGTGGTTCAGTGAAGACAGTGATGAAAGTTCTTTTTGTCTTTGGGTATAACAAAAGAACTGCTGATGGGTATTACAGAATAAAATATTAACGATGGACTTTTTAAATCATAGAGAGAGTAGATATTATGCTTCTACTCGACTCTTCTAATGGATTGCTTATTCCACCGCAGCTTGTTGATCTAAAACTTGTTGTCTATTATATTCTATCGCTTGTTATATCGTTGAAGGCTAAGGATAATTTATTCTCGCATTATCTTAGTCATAATATTTCTTACCGGGCTAGTTGAGCTCACCCTTTTTTCTTTCATTTTTCTCTCTGTGAAAAATGAGAATATAGTGACTAGCCTGGGAATGGAGTGATGGTCCGAGATGGTGGTTTTAGTAGTCCTCACTATTCTATAAAATAGTGTGATAATAATAATTGTAATGAGGACTCCATTGAGTGTGGATATTGCCTAGAAGACAATATTCATGTTAAAACTCTCACCTATGTTTTGTCGTCGTTTTTTGCACACGACAAATATAGATAATTAAGTTTGTATTTGATTTATGTACCATGTATCCGCACTCAAGATGGGTGATGTATACCTATTTTGGGGGCATCACAACTGGTATCAAAGCTTAGGATATGATCCCGGCCGAGATGTGAGACAAGAACTAGGGGGAGAGACGGGAATTCTTTCACTAGTAGTTACCTACCTAAGTTTATTTGTTATTTAATTGGCTCACGTAATATAGGATAATATGTGGCATGTCAATTAACCCTTATTTTGAAACTATATTCTAGAATGATATCTCAAATACAGAGAGATGAGAAATGGGAAAATCATGATAGAGAGGAAATAACCCTGAAGGTACAATCCAAAAGAAAGCAAGGTATTCTCATCTCTTCGAACTACTGTGTACGTAAATTTCGAGGGCAAAATTTCATAAGGAGGGAGATCAGTGAGACCCCGAATTTTATGAAATGAAAAGTATTCAATTTTCTTATAATTATTCTATTTAGTAAATGGTTAAATTGATAAAAGTTTAAAGTTAAGGGTGATATTTGAAAAAAAAGTAAGTAAGTTGAAGTTATCATAATTTATAAAAATATTCATTTACCATGATAAAAGTATAATAAATAATACGTAGTTGTAAAAAACGATAAATATCTTTTATAAAAATAATACACGAAAGTTTTATTATTGATGCTTAAAGTAGAATACGTCACTCAGATAAGAGCATACTCAGATTATTATTGATGCTTACGTAAGAAGTCACTCATTATACTCAATTATCACTACAAAGAATTGTCGTATCATATCTCTCTATATTATTGATTCAATTATTGTCACAAGATCATCTCGCATAATATTTTATATTATTAAATCAATAATTGAGACGACAAAGTTATTCATATTATTATTTGCAATATCGACAATGTCTAAAGTTCTCATCAAGGAGAGGTTCGTCACACCTAATCATACGCCAATAAGGAGAAATCCTTATCTCTGAAAGCCCCCTTTTTCCCGGAACGACCCGTTTGTTAAATATTGTGAGTTATAATATTAATGATGAATAAGTTCGTGTTGATTAAAGATGAAATTGATAGTTCCATCAGGTCGGATTATTAGTGTTAGTAGTGGAAATCAACATTTATTTCGATAATAATTGATGTCCGGAGGTTATATCGACCAATCGGGTAATTAATCGATAAATGAGCAATTAATTGCTATTAATTCACATGCTTATAACTATTTGTTCACATGTGTGTACTATTGATTCACATGCATGTATTACTATTAGGGGAGGTGGTGCAAGATTGATAATACTTGCATGACTAAATTAAAAATGGAGGTATGTATATGAAGGTACTATACTATAAATTAATTTTTTCACATGTATAGAACTATCGAATCACATGATTTACTATTGATTCACATGATTTACTATTAGGGAGGTGGTGCAAGTTTGATAATACTTGCAGGACTAAATTAAAAATGAAGGAAAAGATGAAGGTATTATATCGTAATATTTTCGAGCCCCAAAACGTGCAATTATCGAAACTATATTTTCCTATAAATAAAAGCTCATTCTTCCTTCATTCTCACCAATTCACTAAGACTCACAAGAGCAATTATAGAAGAGAAGCTATAGAGAGAGAAGCTATAGAGAGAGAAGAAGAAGAGTAGTCTGCTACTTCACTATTCCAAAGATCCAAATTTTTCCGAGGTAAGGGTAAGGGGTTATTATTTATTTCATATTCAAGAGATATTATTTTTCGTTCAATATTCATATGAATATTATTCGCATATTATTATTTCGCTCAATATTCGTATATATTCGAAATATCTTCGCTCAATATTCGTAGGAATATTATTTCATTTTCCATAATATATTGAATATTTTAATATTATTTTCGCTCAATATTGTAAAGAATATATTTATTTATTTCATATTAAGAAGAGATATTATTTTTCAGATTCGTATTTAATATTATTTTCGCTCAATATTCGTAAGAATATCATCTTCGCTCAATATTTGTAGGAATATTATTTTCGCTCAATTATTGTCGCTCAATGGGTATTATTTCTTCAGAATGATATTATTTCTTTCAATATCATTATGCTTAATATTGGTACGAATTTTATTGTGGAATTTCTACTTTTTTGTGTCGAGATTACTATTCACTCTAGTATTATTCACTGGGTATTCGGGGCACTTTTTGTGCTTGAGTACTATTCATGAAGTTACTATTCACCCTATTCACCCGCTTACTATTCACTCTAGTATTATTCACTCGTGTATTCGGGCACTTTTTTGCATGTCGAGTACTATTCACGAGTTACTATTCACGGGTTACTATTCACCCAATTATTATTCACTCTAATATTATTCACTCGGTATTTTGGGACACTTTTCATGCCGGGTACTATTCATTTAGGTACTATTCTCAAGTACTATTCATTGTGGTACTATTCACTATTCAATACTATTCACCCAAAAAATATATTTTTTTTCTGTTCAAATTATTTTTGGTACATGAATATTATTCTTGAATTTTACTCCACAAAGCAAGATATCATGTTGACAAATTTGATATTTTTAAACTCGATAAATTTAAAGTCTTTAATATTTATCCTTGATTTCGCTTTGATTAATGCTTATATCATTGTCATCATCCTCATGCTTATATTGTGATGAAAGTCATCTTCGCTTACGTGCATAGATGGACCGTTGATTATTGGTTTTACAGCTTGTATATTTGTTACTCTTTTGATTAGGGGACTTAATCCTTTTTAAGGGGGAGGTAATGTAATTTTCTGAAAATAAATAAATTAATAATTAAGATTTTATATTCTTAAAACATATTGTTTAGACTTTGTCTTTTATTTGAGTCAAACTTGTTATTTAATTAATTTGGGCTAATAAGTATTAATAAATGGTGGATAAATTAACTTAGTAAAATTGGACCTTGTTTTTTTTTATTTGGGTCAAATGGTATTTAATTTATGTGGACTATTATAAGTAAATGATTACATTAATTTGGGCTTTTAAAATTAATTGGGTTTAAATTATATTTGTGTGTAATAGTAAATCCTTTATAATTATGAGAATTAATAAAACCTAACCTACTAGAGCATTACATCACGCACGCTAAAAGAAAATAACAGGTGGCAGAGGCGGCGAAGAGACTCAACTATCATAGGGAATGAGAAGAGAAATTGACAAGTTTGATTATAAATGTAAATCTCTTTTGTTTTGTATTTTTTTTATTCAAAGGATGATAATAACTACATAACCAAAGTTAATTAAGACAAGAAAAGTGGCGGTGGAATTTGGATAGCAGCCACCGGTACAAGCATTGTCATTGATTGGGTAAATATATATATATATATATATATATATATATATATATATATATATATATATATATAAGAATGAAAATTATTATATATATATAGGTTATACCTAGCCTGGAATAGGATTTGAATTTGAAATATGCTATTCTGTTTTGTTTTTTTTTTATGGCTATTATATATATGCATATTATGTAATAGTTTAGTTAACAGAATTTAATTGGATTAATGCTCTTGTCCAATAAAAAGTGACATGCATGATTAATATAAAGCTAATAAAATATAATAATAAGGCAATTTAATTGGCTATTGAAAATCATTATATATATATATATATATATATATATATATATATATTAGTGATATTATTTAGTCAAAAATAATAAAAGGGTAATGATTAAAAGTTCAATTATAATTTAATTTGGATTTGTATCATAAAACTAATGTAAATTAGGAAATAAATTCATGTTATTATAAATTATAGTTATTAAGTAACTTATATTTATTATTATTTTGTTTAATTAGTTCGAACGGAAGGAATTCAATGAACTATATTGGGATAATAATTTGGGGTATTACATTGCTTTATCTAGGTACGGATTTCGTACTCTTTTAGCGATACTTTTGTTAAATTTGATTTATTCGTTTTGTTCCTCGTTTCAAATTTTGTTATTATTTCACATAATTATTTCTTGTGAAATTTATATATTTGTTTTATTTTGGAGTTGACACATTGGACCCGTATTTGTACTCTTTGAATTAGAATATAATGTTTAGTATTTATTTTTGATAATTGTAGAGCGGTACATGTTGCTACCTTCTTTTTTGAGACCTTGTGACTATAATTTGATTTGGTTCAACATGTACATATAGAACCCTTTTGTTGATATTTTGTCGCATGTGTTGTGACATGATATTTTTGTTAGAATATACCGTAGGGTATACTTGAGCTATAACCACCTATGGGGGTACCACAGGCATGTCATCTTGGCATAAGAGGCATGACACTTTCCGTGGCGGTGTGATTAGTCCACGGCGTCTCCGTTTTGGGCTCTGGAGGAAGTGGGCCGTTTGGTGTTTTGTTGTGGGAGGCGTATGGGTTAACCCTAGTTTTCTGTTCTGCAGATTTGTGATGTTGTGCCAAACACACATATCCGATTTACATACATTTGGATTCGCAGTCCAATGTGTGATTTGCCTGTGTGGCATTATTTTGGTTTCCTGTGAGACATCATTTGACTTGCATGTGTGGCATTATTTTGACTTGCCTGTGTGGCATTATTTTGACTTGCATGTGTGGCAATGTATATTTCTGAGCTCACTCGGTATGAAATAAAACTCAACCATTTGATTCAGCCTATTATTTCATTGTATTAGTTTTGTTTGTTTCTGTTCAGTTCAATACATTAAGTTAGTTACTTCAGTTCGTTATTTCTTTATTCTTCAATTGGTTTCGTCAATTTTGTTTATTCAGATATATTCCATTCAGATCTTTGGAGATTATATTTTCATTCGTATTTACACTTGAAGCTTTGTTCAGTATTTTGTCTCAGTTGTTTTCATATATCAGTTGTATATCTTTTGTATATTTGTATCCGTACTGGGCAATTGACTAATGCTATATTTTTCTTTCGACAGATTTGCAGGAGTGATTAAGGGCTAGTGTGATGAGAGTGTTTCCTTGACCATCTAGGTGGATTAAATTTTTGGTTTTGATTATTTTGATTCTAGTTGGAGAATTGTATTTAGTACTTCATTGATGGATATCATTATTAATATTTTTGAAGTTATTAGTGCTCTGTTTACTAATTTTGAGGTTTGTTGTGCTTTGCACGTGACCTCCCTCTCCTTTTCGGAAGGGGTGTTACAGAGATGGTATCAAAGCTTAGGTTCTTTCTTGTAGAAAACCTATTTAGGTTTCACCTATGAGTTATGGGTAAATCACTGGGTAGACGTAGGAGTTTGATTCGATTGTGTTCTTTGTTTGGTTGGTCTCTATTTTGACCAACTATCGATTTCTTTTCGATTTGTAGTTGATTTGAAGAAAGTTGAATAATTTGTTAACGTGATTGAGTAATGATATTAGTTAAGAATTATGATTTAATCATTGAGGTGAATAAAGATATACTTTGTACATATAAAAAACGATCTTTTATGATATGCGATTATGATGTGAGTATTTGTATCGACGAGTATTTGATTTTGGAAAATTATTTTTTAGAGTTGTTTTTTTTTTGTGAAAATTATTATGATCGTTGAATTGAGGATTTGATTTGAGTTAGGTTCTGATTTATGTTAAGCTTGTGGATAATTTGAGGTTTGTGTATTGATGACATATTATGATAAAGTGAAAATTTTTAAGTATTGAGGATTTCTTGTAATTTGAGTTGTTGATATTCGAGGTAATTAGATTAATCATTTGGAGTTAATGATCAATTTTGTGGCTATTTTCTAGTAAGATATTGGAGTTATGTTCTATAAAGTATCTTTGTGATAGTATGGGGAGTCATTGAAATTTTTTGGATTAAGGTTTGCAATAAGGGATGATTGATTTATTATATGATTAGATAGTAAGTGATGAAATTCAATTGATTTTGAGAGATCTTGAATAGTTGTAGTTCGCTTATGCAGATGGTAAAATATGAGACTTGGAGTTTGATAAAGTGATAAGGAGATCTTAGAAGTATATTTTTGACATAATAATATTTGAGAACTAGTTTAATTTGAGGTTATGATATTTTGAAACTATTGAAATCTTAGGATGAGTTGGTGATGTAATTTGTACAATTGCTTTGTTTATCCGTTGCCATTGAAGTTTTGCATGAATTTTTGTAAAATAATAGTAATAATAATAATTTGTTAGATCCTAGTCATGTGCGGAACATAAATATTTTACGAATTAAAGATAATTTTAAATATTTTGGGTATTCGAATCGTATTTAGATGAAGAAAATTTTTTTAATTTCGAATTATGTTCCGAAGAGTACGTTTACAAGAATTAAACTCAAAGATATTAGCGACGGGACGCACAAACGGTGGATCATGTGATCTAATTTGATGCAACGCGAAGAACCTTACCAAGGCTTGACACGATAGCTGACGAATCTCTTATGAGTACATGGATAATTGTGTGGACCGATGGACTTACCAAGCTTGATCGTTACAAATGGCGGCGCTACATCTTAATTAAAATTTATGAATAAATATGTAATTTAAATAAAAATTAAAATAAAACTTTGTGTAACTTAATTGAATTCCGAGGACGGAATTAATTTTTTTTAAGGAGAGAAAAATATAATAATTCAAATTTTTGTTAATAATTAAATATTAATTTTATTTTTCCTAAAATTATCCTGAGCGCCGGGCTACTTGGGAGGCGTAAGAGACTATTCGACAAGAGTATCCTCATTATTCACATGTAGCTAGTATTATGTGGGTCTTTATAACTTTACATAATCGATTACATGCAAAGGAAAGAAGCAAGTTTCACGCTATAAGAAAAAGATCCTAACGTGGCAAGGATTTTGGGATTTTAGGAAAAAGATTTTGTTTCCTAAAATATTAGGCATATTCTAAGCCTAATTTTTAGGGATTTATTTTCGAGATACTTATCAAATTCTATTATAATTAGGATTTCTTTCCGGTTTAGATTTACATTCTAAATAAGGTTTCTATTGTTTTATAGAAATAGAAATTTCTTTTCCAAATTGATTTCTACTTAGAAATTAGGGTTATGGTTTGTAATTCCTATTAGGATTAGAATAATTTGTTCCTATTGTTATTAGGATTTGGATTGTTTTGAGTAGTATAAATAGAGGTCTAAGTTAATGTAATCAAATACATTATACATTATTCATTATTCATATATTTGTGAGGTTTATTCTCTACTTTTGGTTCTTTGAAGAATTCCTAAGTATTTTTCTTAGTTATTTCTTTGAGATTCAATTTGACTTATCATACAACAATTCATAGTTGTGTGTGGCGTCTTCTTCTACCGCATCAATCGTCGATTGTCTTGAGATTACCGCTTCAATATAAGCGAGGGGTCAAGTGTCGTTGGTGTCCATTCAACATGATTCGAAACGCGAGCAATTGTACCAAGATTACCGCTCACATATATAGGGGGGTTAAGGTGTTGCAAGCAATTCACCCAACAACTGTGTCTTAGAAAGCGATCGGGCGACGACCACCTCCTCATGGCGTCGTGTCTGTGGAGTCTATCATTTGGTATCAAAGCTAAGCCTTTCTAGCAAGTTACTTATCTTTAATTTTTTGTCGAAATATATATTGCAAAAAAAAAAAAAAAAAAAAAAAAAAAAAAAAAAAAAAAAAAAAAAAAAAAATATTCATATTATTATTGTATAACCCAATTTTGTAGCACACCATCAAATCATCAAATTCCAACCAAAGAGTTCATACTGTTCCATCATCATCAATTCTGAAGCGGAGCTACAATTTTACAAATCGAAGCATACTGAGAGAGTACAAGAGAATCGATCGGTGATTTTGTGATATTCTAATAGTTACACCATCATATATTTTTTGTTAAGTGATAAGTAATTTTGAATTGATTAGTAAAACCAAGAATTTTGCTAGGGAATTCAAGAAGAACCTATTAGAGAGAATATTAGAGGTAAAAGGCAAGAGTGTAAGATTATTAGAGGTAAAAGCCAAATTTGAAGCGATACACGGTGATTCATCATTATTTGAAAGCGAAACACGTAAGGGGAGTGTGTGAGAAAAATTTTTATCTACTAACCTTTGTTTCTGACAAACATGTATAGCTACAATTATGAAAGTTCTTATGGGTCTCAAAGGAATACTTTCCAAGGCAATATTGATCTGAGAGCATATCTCTAGATGGGAGAGAAAAAATGGAGCGAGAATTTGACTATCATGATTACTCAGAGAGGAGGAAGGTCAGACGGGCAATTCAAGAGTTCTCCGATCATACAATTATATGGTGGCAGCTTATCAAACAAAAACATGGGGAGCGTCCGTTCGAGACATGGGCAGAATTAAAAACAACAATGAGAAAGCGGTTTGCTCCAAAGACAACACATGTAGGGGAGGAGATATACATCTAAAAAATTGTAGAGCAACCTTGAAGGCGATCTACATTAGAAGATGATATGAGGGGTTCACAGACACATGAAACAAAGAGGATTCACATTGGAGACAACCCCAAGACACTCTTAAGGCATCCAAGAACTTAAGAGAAGACATCAATGAGAGCTTTAAGGAGGTGGAAGAAATTATAGAATATGCGGTCGAGGAGAGTTATTGGGTTCGAGTGTTCAAGATGAAATCCATGATCTAAAAGCAAGATGGTGAACATCCGAAAGAAAGTAATCAAGAAGATGAGTTTGTAAAAGGAAATACATGTGGAAAAGATCGACAAAAAAAATTGTTCAAAAGATTGATAATGTAAAAGAAAAAAAAAATTAAAAAGAGTGAGAATGAAAAGAAAAGAGATTGAGAAAAAGAGAATGAAAAGAGTGACCTTGAAAAAAAAAACGAGAGAAAAAAAAAGAGAGAGGGTGAGCATAAAGAAAGAAGAGAGAGAAGAAATATGTGACTATGAAAAAGAGAGTGAGTTGAAAAGTGAGTTATATTTTGAAAAGCCAATGATATACATACATTAAATAAGAAGACGGCGCTTTTGAATACTAACACTAATGATTCTTCTTTGTCTAGTTTTGTTTTGTCTCTTATGCAAAGTTGTTGATGAAATACCCGTGCTACTATCATTCCGTCTGCGTCAAATGATAGTATTCCCGAGGAGACAGCACGAAGTTACCACCAAGGCGGGTTGGAGAGTTGGTGAAAGTGGGTATCGTGAGAGAAGACATGAGTTCATGTGTTGATTATGAGATCATAGTATCTAAGGAGGATGGGACAACGAGTTTGTTAAATCGATTTTGAATTGGTAAACAAGTATCGTTATTCTTTTCTTTGTTTGGATAATATGCTTGATAAATTGCATAGTACT
This sequence comes from Panax quinquefolius, assembly GCA_020205615.1. Taxonomy (NCBI): domain Eukaryota; kingdom Viridiplantae; phylum Streptophyta; class Magnoliopsida; order Apiales; family Araliaceae; genus Panax; species Panax quinquefolius. Next base: position 37,692,458 of record CM035160.1, read on the forward strand.
TGTGTTTTATCTACATGTGATAATGATCTGATGCCTAATCAATTTAGCACGAGAGATTGTGATAAATGGAAAATTGTTTTAGCATGTGAGTTATATAGGTGGTTAGTTATTTACATTAGATTAACTAATGCATCTAGTGTTTTCATGAGTTATTTAAAACATGTTTTGCATGCTTCTATTGGAAAATTTGTTGTTAGCTATTTTTTTGATGGTAGAATCATTTTTATCATAAACTATGGAGGATATTTGATTTATGTTGAGTTAGTTTATGATCATGATATATATTCTCGTTCTCGATGTGTTTACTTGCATGAAATTAATTCTAGGTTTTGTTGTCCAGATATTGACTTAGGGTTTCATGCTAGTCAATCTTTACATGAATTGTCGTTAGTTGACAATGGTAGTAATCATGTTGTTTCGTTGGAGCGATCTTCATTGCATGATTTGCTATCATATATGGTTTTGATTCAAGAAGTGTTTATCATCAAGATGGTTTGAGAGATGAGTTATTTGCATGTTTAGTTAGTTCACTTAGATTAGCTAAGGCATTGCATACTTCCATGGAATTGTTGAATTATATTTTGAATTCTTTCATGGGAAAATTTGTTATTCTCTATTTTGATGATATTTCGATTTTTGTCAACACTTTGGAAAATTCTTTAGCATGTGTTGAGTTTGTTTGTGATCATCGTCGATATGCTATTGAAATTTCAACTTATGATTGTGACCTTTTTATTCCGTTGGTGCTATTATGTGATTTTGATTGTGTTAATGTCAATGGAAGGAGAAAGGTTGGTTGTGTTTTGCAGATTCGTGATAGGATCATATTCATCGAGGGAAACATGGATCGTGCAATTCAATTCGATCAATGTATTGAGAGTTTACAGGGAAGTGTTTTGAATATTATTTTATTAGACTATGCATTTGATTTTGATTTATTTGATTCCTTTGTGATTAGACAAAAGGAACTTGTTGATTTGTTTTATTTTGTGTTTAATCCAGGGATTCAGGTGTATGGGCTTATGCGACCTGATGAATTTCAAAAGTTGATATTTGACCCAGGATCATTGACGTGGTTATGTTTGAAAATGATCGAGATTATAAGATTTCTGTTTGATCCAGGAATTCATCATTGGAAGAATCTATCACATGAAGAGTTTTTCATTTTCATATTTGATCCAGGAGGAGTTGGAACTTTTCAAATTCTTGTTTGCGTTGCGGATATTGCTTATTCATTTAAATTACCGTGTGAGACTTGTGGTTATGTTTTGTTTGGTGATTCTAACTTTGTTTGTTTTGATGTGTAGGATCGGTTGTGGACAAATCCTTTTCAAGGAGGAGTGGATGCGGTTGAGGACAAATCCTTTTGAAGAGGAGGAATGATACAATCTGATCGTGAAGTTATTCACATGTAGCTAGTATTATGTGGGTCTTTATAACTTTACATAATCGGATTACATGCAAAGGAAAAAAGCAAGTTTCACGCGAAAAAAAGATCTAACGTGGCAAGGATTTTGGGATTTTAGGAAAAATTTTTGTTTCCTAAAATATTAGGCATATTCTATTAGCCTAATTTAGGGATTTATTTTCGAGATACTTATCAAATTCTATTATAATTAGGATTTCTTTCCGGTTTAGATTTACATTCTAATATAAGTTTCTATTGTTTTATAGAAATAGGAATTTCTTTTCCAAATTGATTTCTACTTAGAAATTAGGGTTATGGTTTGTAATTCCTATTAGGATTAGAATAATTTGTTCTATTGTTATTAGGATTTGGATTGTTTTGAGTAGTATAAATAGAGGTCTAAGTTAATGTAATCAAATACATTATCATTATTCATTATTCAATATATTTGTGAGGTTATTCTCTACTTTTTTGGTTCTTTGAAGAATTCCTAAGTATTTTTCTTAGTTATTTCTTTGAGATTCAATTTGACTTATCATACAACAATTCATAGTTGTGTGTGTGCGCTTCTTCTACCGCATCAATCGTCGATTGTCTGAGAGATTACCGCTTCAATATAAGCGAGGGGTCAAAGTGTCGTTGGTGTCCATTCAATTCGTACGATGACTTGATAATTGTACCAAGATTACCGCAATCTACATATAGGCGAGGGGGGTTAAGGTGTTGGACCCGTATTTGTACTCTTTGAATTAGAATATAATGTTTAGTATTTATTTTTGATAATTGTAGAGCGATACATATTTGCTACCTTCTTTTTGAGACCTTGTGACTATAATTTGATTTGGTTCAACATGTACATATAGAACCCTTTTGTTGATATTTTGTCGCATGTGTTATGACATGATATTTTTGTTAGAATATACCGTAGGGTATACCTGAGCTATAACCACCTTTGGGGGTACCACAGGCATGCCGTCTTGGCACGAGAGGCATGACACTTTCCGTGGTGGTGTGATTAGTCCACGGCGTCTCCGTTTTGGGCTTTGGAGTAAGTGGGTCGTTTGGTATTTTGTTGTGGGAGGCGTATGGGTTAACCCTAATTTTCTGTTCTGCGGATTTGTGCTGTTGTGCCAAACACACATATCCGATTTGCATACATTTGGATTCGCGGTTCAATGTGTGATTTGCCTGTGTGGCATTATTTTGATTGCCTGTGTGGCATTATTTGACTTGCATGTGTGGCATTATTTTGACTTGCCTGTGTGGCATTATTTTGACTTGCCTGTGTGGCAATGTATATTTCTGAGCTCACTCGGTATGAAATAAAACTCAACCATTTGATTCAACCTATTATTTCATTGTATTAGTTTTGTTTGTTTCTGTTCAGTTCAATTCATTGAGTTAGTTACTTCAGTTCGTTATTTCTTTATTCTTCAACTGGTTTCGTCAATTTTATTTATTCAGATATATTCCATTCAGATCTTTGGAGATTATATTTTCATTCGTATTTACACTTGAAGCTTTGTTTAGTATTTTGTCTCAGTTGTTTTTATACATCAGTTGTATATCTTTTGTATATTTGTATCCGTACTGGGCAATTGGCTCATGCTGTGTTTTTCTTCCGGCAGGTTTGCAGGGGTGATTAAGGGCTAGTGTGATGAGAGTGTTTCCTTGACCATCTAGGTGGATTAAATTTTTGGTTTTGATTATTTTGATTCTAGTTGGAGAATTGTATTTAGTATTTCATTGATGGATATCATTATTAATATTTTGAAGTTATTAGTGCTCTATTTATTAATTTTGAGGTTTGTTGTGCTTTGCACGTGACCTCCCTCTCCTTTTCGGGAAGGGGGTGTTACAACCATGTTCTTGTATGTGTATCCAAATTACACATAAAACACTGTATTCTGTAAAAATTTCAATTGAAATAAATACTATATATTTTTTAAAAATCACACAAAAAATATCCAATAATTCGGTCCCTGTAAAAAAACTCGTGTGGAAAAGGGTATTCTTGACCATATTTGCTTTGTTGTCAAACCTACTTTTCACACAAGTACACCATTTAAAGAATAAATAAGTTACACCACATTTAAATAAGTTACACATTTAAAAATTTAATTCTCCCCCATTATACTTTTCCAACAATACACCACATTTAAAATTTTATAAAAGATGTTTTATTTACATTTTTTACACAATTTAAAAAAATAATAGTAAAAGAGAGTCTAAATAAATTCTCATTTTATTTTAAATGGACTTCACGTAAGTACACTAAATAAAAAATTTATTCTTATAAATAATAGATCCTATTTAAGTATTTTGGAAGATATAATTCTCTCTATATTATATTTTATTTTTAAATTATATACTTTTAAATAAATTAATAAATACTAAATACTTTTACACTTCATAAAGGAAAGGAATAAATAACAAAAGTTGTATAAAAAAGAACTAATATTTTTACATATAGTTTTGATATTTCTATATAATTTTTTTTATATAAACATACAATAAATCACACTTTTATTTAAAAAAAAATTACGTAAAAATAATAAAAAAAAATACATGTAATAATAGTTCTCTACAACTACTCTCACATATATGTTGGTGAATTTTAATTGAAGTAATGGGTGTAGAAGAGAATCATGATGATATTCTTGGTTGTAAGTCACGTGCATACTTGAATCTTGATCATGCTCCCCCACCTATAATAAATCTATCAACAAATTTCATGTTGAGCATGGCCCCACATATCATTAATCTATATATTTTGGAGTAAAAGACACTTTGAGGATTCTAAATTTGCATATCCTTCCACACTTTGCAACCCCCACCCCCACCCCCACCCCACCCCACCCCACCCCATCACCATTTTATATTTCGAATTTTAGTTCATGTTGTAAGTTAAAGAACCCTAATTATGGGCAAATAATTAAAAAATTATTATCCAAACATACATATAATCGAAAGGGAGTGATTGATAGTATCTTCTTCGAAACAAGATGGAAAAAAAAGTTTTCCTTAAGAAATTGATGTAATTCTTTCCCTTATGGTGTCGTCTTCTTAAAAGCTAGTGCCATAATTGACGAGTACACAGCTCAAAATTATTTTAAATTTGTTTGAAATAAGAAATGTTTAGTTCAAGAGCAATTTTCAATTAATAGGTATCTAACTTATACTAGTATAATATGTCTTAATATGGTTAAACTTATCATTTCAAGTACTCTTTCCTTTCCGTTCTAAAATTAGAGATATAATTTAATTTTTAAAGTTAAATGATTATATATTAATTTTTAAATTGATGCAAATTTATTTATTTTAGTTGATATAATTATTATAATTGTAAAGTATATAATAAAAATTATTGATCAAAAAATTTATTCCATTCTAAACTTTTATAAGTCGTGTCAATTTTGAAGTTTAATATGCTGTCTTTTAATCTTAAAAGTCGTATCTCTAATAAATAAATTTATTTTTATACCTTTATAATAATAGTGCTCCGCAACATCGAATAAAATAAAGATTTAAATTCTTTATTTACTTTTTTTAGCTAGTACAAATTATATTAATATTGAAAAGTATAACATGGATGGATACCCCAGGAACAATTTATCGGACATAGTAATCCATTTCATCAAGTTTAGCTTTAATTGGACCTGGAAAGAGAAAGCCCATCCAAACAGTAGGGCCCAAATCAAGTCTTGGCCCCATTGCATATTTTGTGGCTTTAAAAAAAGTAAAATTACCGGGAACAACGCTGGCGTGTCGGTGCCGACACCAAATATCACCGACAGAATGACCGGTAGAAGAAGGGTGGGAAACACCGATAAGTCCAATCTTAACCGGCAGGTGGAGATGGAGGGTAATGTTAATGTTACCGCGTCGGTGGCGTAAATATCCGACTTGGTGTCTCGTGCCTCAACTCCGTATCACCGACGGTTTTCTGTTGCTCCACAATTTCGACCGTTGACATTGATTTATATATATATATATATATATATATATATATATATATATATTCATAGTTAACATCACCGACGATTTTTAATTAATTTTAAATTTTAAATTTTTAATGATAATAATACATTAATATTACTACATATATTGTATCCTAATTTCTAGAATGATATATTATAATTCTAACTAATTCACCCTAATATATTATAAATATGACACCCCAAATTACACCTAAAATTTCTATTATTTAAAAGAGATAATCTGTTATTTTTTTGTATTTACTATTATTATGTGATAGTAAATACAAAATAAAATTCAATATCAACGTTATTTTTCAATCTATCAATCAATGTCTTAAAAAAATAAATATACATAACTAATATAATTTTCTGTTCACTCAAATATTATCAATGTTATTATTATTGTTATAAATATTATCACTCAAATATATGATTCCTAAAGTTTGTCCGATATGCGAATTCTAGTATGAGTCATAAAATTTAGAATCGAAATAAATTTTATAATTAATAGTTTTGTTATATATTATATACTTATAATAATTATATCAATTAAAATTAAATAAACTTACATCAATTTGAAATATAATATATTATTGTTTAATTTCAAAGATTAAATTGTATATCTAATTTTAAAAGCGGAGAGAATATACTACTCCTATATTGTAGTATTATACGTAAAAATTATTATAAATACATTGTTCGTTTCATATGACTTATAAATAGATTTCACATTTATTAAATGAGAGATGTTTTTATGAAAATGTTAACTTTTTTTTATGAAAATAATAAGTTCCCAAGGTTCACTACGTCGTCGTCTTCTTGTTTCTATTTTTGGGTGAATAAAAATTAAATAAACCCAAATATACAAAACCGGAACAAGCTTTCAATGAGGCACGTGGCACGAGGGCTTGACAAATGTTTGTAATTAAATTCAATGAATGATATATTTTTATTACATCTTAATTGTTCATATTTTAATATATTTTAACATTTCATATATTTTATATTAAGAGATTATCTGAATAGTTAATATATAAATATGAGTCGAAATTATTTAAATGACTTCTTAATATAAAAATGTGAATTATTAATATGTATTAAGAGGTGGACTGAACTGTTAAGATACATTGATAAGATAAATGAATGAATGAAACACCATATTAGAATAGATTCAATGTTTTCAGGATTTCAGTTGAAAATTTATACGTGATTTTGTTGGCTTTTCTCAGGACCAGTGTGGCCTACACCATCCTTACATCCTATATAAATTTAAATATCGCGCGCGTGTGTGTGTGAGAGAGAGAGAGAGAATAATTGTAAAGAATAAAGAATTTGTGAAATCATAAGACTATAAAGATTAGAGTGGTGCTAGAAACACAAACTATTTTACAAACATTTTATAAATTGTTGATGTGACATACTTCACGTCAGTCTATTGATCAACAAATTGTTTAATGTAGTCTTTGTGTCTCTAGCATTATTCTAAAGATTATATATGAATTTATCGATATTTTTATAATTATTCGTATAATATTTATTACTAAGTTGGGTTAAAAGTCATAAACGTATTTTATGGACGATGGGATTTATCTCAAACTTTGAATCAATAGGATGATTTATTGAGTGAAATGAAAAATTCAAAATCGTTTGTATTATATATATATATATATATATATATATATATATATATATATATATATTGATAATATTAATTTTATTCTGTCAAATGACAATATTATCCATCTTAAAAAAACACGATATAAAGACCATTTCTAAAACAAGCCCAATGTATAAGATCATGTTTTCCTACACAAAAGGCCCAATCGGAACATAAATTGGGCCATATGGCCCATGTAAATACACTGATTTAGTTTTTGATATTTTAAAAAAATAAAACAAAATATTACTACCTCTATTTCAAAATTAGAGATACATTTTTTCTTTAATCAGTTCAAAAATTTGAGATATATTTTTATTTTAAGATTATAAAGTGAGATGTTCATAATTTACCATTACTTTTTTCATTATCATTTTCAATATCACACCACCAAAACTGAATTCCTAACTAATACCGAGTTTATATTTGAAAATATAAAATTATCCTTCAAAATCGTCGTTTTACAAATATATCTCTAATATTGAAACAGGAAGATTACATACTAAGACAATTCAAAATATTATTGTTAAAATAGTAAGTAAACTAATATTATTGTTACAAATATATCTCTAATATTAAAGAATAATGTTAAAATAGTAAGTAAACTATATATCTCGCCTCAAACAAGATAAAAAAGATTATTACTCGTATTCTTAAAAATGGTGCATTTAAATTATAAAAAAAGACTTGTGAAAATAACAATTTATCATTTTAGACTGGGTATTGCATAATAAAGAGTTGAGATTGAGAACCAAACACCTTTCACTCATACAGAAAGAAGTTTACAAAATGAATTCCCCCACCCCCACCCACACCCACACCCACACCCACAAATGCAATGAATCAAATACAATATATATTGACCTAAAAATCAATGACCTTCATCTTCTTCAATTTCGTTCTAGAAATGAATCTAGTATCTGATGTCTACGGAAACGACATTGTCTAGTGATGAAACATAGAGTCCATTGAAACTGATTTAGAAGCGTCCAGATGGTTAAGCCGGCATGTTCCAAGAAGGAACTCGGGGAGCTCTTCGTGTGTATCAGCCTGCAGCCAAAGTTATGATTTTCACATGAATATTTCATCATTTTCATTTAGATTCATAAAAGATGGACACAAATAACCACCGAACCATTGCCAAAGGTGGCTATGAAGTGTGTAGTACCTAACACGTCTTGTACGGCTTATTCCCATATTCGACGGACGCGGTTTTAGAAAAGGAGACAATCATACAAAAACCATTATGGTGCATTAGAAGTTCTCTTACGCACCATTATGAATGGTGCGTTCTCGTACGCACCATTATGATGTGCACACAATTTTTTTAACTTCTCCACGAGGCACCATATAATGGTGTGTGGAGAGGAATTTTTTTTTAACTCACGTCCTTTGAATCTGTTAGTGAACGGTACAAGATGGGTTGACTACTAGACGCTCCATAGCCACCTTTAGCATAATTGAAAATGCTTACAATGACACTATTAAGTTGAGAGAAATGGACAGTCCGGAGTTTAAAAAAGGTGTTATCCACTACTAATAGTAGTGAAAGTTAAAATTTTAAATTTGGACTGTCTGATCTCTGATCTCCAATGAACTGCTAGAGATGTGTGTATCCGAATAATGCCATAACAAACATTGGCTATGGATCACTCCCCTATATGCATGTGTATGCATGTATGTATGTATGTATATATATGTGTATATATATATTCTCTTTTATAAATGACTATTTGTGCACACACAAAACCAAGCCATTAATGCATTTTTTGGGTGTCAAAGCAATTGGACAATTTAGAAGAAGGGCAAGAAGAAAAAATGCAGGGAATAAACTATAAACCTTTATCTTGAGAATTTTAATAGTTTTACCTGTATCAAAAATGCCATTTCTATAACTAGATTGTTCAGGTATTTAAGAACGAGACTGACAACACCTCTTGCCACAGTTGACGACCCCACATCAATATCAAGCTGAAAATTTAGAGAGATTATCAAGATTAGCATAGGTTATGTGATACACCTGGAAAAGTTGGACACAAAGATTAGGGGGTGAAAGGTAAACATTAGCTCGTGGTTTGTAACAATAACAGTTCAAAAATTAGTTCCAACTAGTTCTTGAGCCTGACTGCAATAAAACTATCTGGATTTTAAAATTCCATCCCACATGATTTGTGAAATACATGATCTTGAATATTAACCTCCAAGTAGTTCTTTCCTCGAAAATAATTAACTTGGAGTGCTTGACCCACCAAACCAGCTTTCTTTCCGACACTTTGCTTTACGATCCATGATCCCTAATAGGACAACCACAAAGTAATATTTTAAAGTCCAATTAGTTTCAGGTTATAACTATAATTAGGTCACTGTGTTGTCTTCATTTTAGAAGATTGATAAAATATGTTCAACAAAACATAAAATGTGAAGGAAAAAAAAAGTTTTTCAGAAATGGTGTCCCAATTAGAGTCATATTTGATTGCTTGTTTACGTATACTAACCTCAGAGATATATGGTATGAGCTTAAACCTTGAACTCCTATAGGCATCATCTTCATTAACAAAGCGCTCTAGTAAAGGAGAATCTTTCAAAGGAGCATTCATCATGTAATATAGAGCCAGACTATAGGTAGTTGTACCAGGGACCTGATTCTCAGAATTAATCATCATAAATATAACTATTGTAAATGATCTGTTAAAAAGCCAAGAAATCAGCATTGGAAAAAATTATCACCTGCATATTAACGATGAAGAAGAATTCTGGTCCACCCTGTGCTGCATATTTCTGCCAAGTTCCCAATTGAGTTTTCATGGGGGAGGATATTGGTTTAGTCACATCAATACATGGATGTGTGCATGTGTGTGGAAATAGTTGTTTTTATATTTACTATTACATTAAAATATTGCAGATTGAGTTTCAATGATGTAAATCCAATACTATTCAAGAGAAAGATAGAAAAGCATAAATCAAACCTGAACAATGCCTCCAGGGCGGCCACCAAGATCATCTTCACGCTTGTCAGATTTTAACCAATCTGCAGCGATCAAATTCATCAAGGTTCCTTTTGCCTTGATCTGGTGAAGAAACAATTTAAATGCATTTCAGATCTAAAGGTTGTGAATTTGTGATAGAAAACAAAGACGTCTAATATGAAGTAGTAGTGAACAAGCAAATGTGCATTCTACGCACAAAAACCAGGGTAGTAGGCACAACAGTTATAACAATGATGACAGGTGGCAAAAAGTTTGAATACCATTATCATTCAAGGAATCCTTACAGTGACAGAAACACAGATAAATTGTTAAGGGTGATAATTTAAGTTCAACATTGATTTATAGATATATATCTTTTTTTTAAAGTCCAAACGACTATCTTTAACATCAATAAGATTAGAGGTACACATCTTTCCAATATTTGCATGATCTCTTTTAGAATTTTGGGTATTAGAATGTAATGCATACGTCCAACAATGGTATTAAGATATATTAAGTTTAGCCAGTTAAATATGACATGTGGATTTCAAGTTTTCATCTTGTTTCCCCAAAAAATAACTTGAAGAGAAAAAATGTACCTTCTGACGGTCTTTGAGATAACTCTTTCCTCGAATTAGGAAAGTCGAAGGATCGGCAGCTGCCCAACTGCAAGGCAGAGTACAACTTGAGTCATTTGGGAGAGTGGATCCATAGCAGCATGAAACATTATCTTCCCAAGCCAACTCTTGTAAGTCCATATAACCCTTTCTCTGAACTGCATTAAAAGAGAAGGCCCAAATCATGTATGAATTAAACCACCACTTATACAACCATTCACACCTAAAATCTGCAGACCCATCATCCTGATGGCCAAGATGACCTTTAAATGAGTACCTGCAAGGTTATGCAACTTCTTCACAAAGTTGGCAGCTGTGCGCAGTTTAGGTTGGCAAGTCTCCTGTAACTCAAGAGTCACAAAATGACGTCAACAAACAAAGTGGCTTATGAATCGCAGATTGCCACAAGAAGAATAACAAATAACAATTACCCAAAATTCAAGTCTTTGGCATTTTGAAATTTCTTAGTGACTAAACATAAATCTAAACATTCCCTCCAATCAGATGCCCCATAGCAGTTGAATACACAAGTTGGAAATAATATTGGAGTTGCCCTATGTATGTGGGTGAAAATAATACTCCATACCTTCCACTTTGAAAGTCATAGTTTTGCATGCCTGTGATACAGAATTTAAGACATTAAAACAAATATGTAAGTCTATCAACGAAAGTCTTAACACTGTGCAATAAACACAGTTTCCAACCATGATATTCAAAGTGGAATAGGGGGAGTATGAATACCAACTTACCCCAAATTGAGTTTTGAAAGCAAAAATAAAAGGGACTCGGGGTGGGCATAGATAAAACCATTAAGACTTCATAACCAATGAGATGACAAGAAAGGCGCGGAAGATAGAATTGAAATACAGAAGATGAATCCTACTCTAGATAAATGCCTAGGAAAAGGATGAAAAATCACGAAACTGCACTGTGAATCAAATGAACAGATTATTTAAACATTGATCAATAATAAAATCATAGTTATCTCATCAGAGGAACATAAAAGGTGTGCCTATGAATGTACAGCTTGTTAAGGAAACTATTTTAGGAAGTTCACCTAATTCATATTGGCCATGTCAAATTCAAGATAATCTGCAGAATGCTGCATTATGTGACCTAATAAATCAAATAATTTCATCTGATAGTCAAGTAGCTGTGATTATCAAAATCTGATAAATATAATCATCCGTAGTTTAATAAGGGTCACTGGTTCCCGATCCTTGGGGCCAAAATTAACAATCAAAAAAGTGGTACAAACAAGGTTGCTACGTATCCTTAGTTCCTAATGTCTTGACCTACTATTTAACTCATTGCAGGGTCGAGCTACCACTGAAATTGTATTATAAGCAACTTGCTCTTTCAAAATACATAGAATGTAGACCATTCCAAACAATAAAGTTTCAGAGCTGAAGTAGCTATTTACTCCGTCCGTCCTGCAAAGGTTGTCTCCTTTTTTGGCATGCCTTTGATACAATTTTTAACACTTTGCACAAAGATGTTTATACAATATATCTTACAGCATTTCTATAGTTTTTGTATGTTTGTATATTATATTTTTTAACCATATGAGAATATAATGTATAAACTATTTAATGTACGTCTTAAAATATGCACACATCCTTAAAAGGTGTAAAATACTTGCAGGAGAGAGGTTGTATTAGACAGTAAACAAATGCATCTGCATTCTGTCCAAGAAAAATTAACGAAGGAAATTATCTCATTTTGTTCATAATAAATATTAGAATAGTCAAGTATTATTAGAAAAAGAAGTGAATCAGCTGTATACTGCTGGATCTGTTGTCTAACTTGTTTTTTCTTGACAATGCAGCAAGTATTATTCGTTACAGTGTACATAATTTGTAATTAGTGCTAAATGAAAGGCAAGCCAATCTATTAAAATTTAATAATCTCCTTGTAAGATCAATAATTCAAGTTTGGTAACCAGCACATACCTGATAGTGACATTCTTGACTCCTATCAGAAGACCAATCATTCTCTAATTGGCCATCCTCAAATGGTTCAGGGACATCAAAAAACTCGTCAGTTGCATTATTAAATCCTATGAGACTTGAAGACACTGAAAGCCGTTTCTCTGCCTCATCTTTCGGTTTTTCATCACCATTTCTTAAAAGAACTTCTGTTTTGATATCTTCCTTTACGATTTGAGGCAACCCAATATCTCTTCTAAACTCTGATGGAAAATCAGAAGAGAAGTTCCCTGCTTTTGCTCTAAACATCTCTCTTAGTGCTGCAATACATAAAAACAATCATGGTGTGATTTCTGGTACAAGATTCCAATTTTAAAAAAGAAAAAAAAATTCTGATTGAAATTTGCAGTCCTTTCCAATCGATAGAGCACACCTGCAACTCTCTCAAGCATACGAACAGTTCTGGATCTCGCATATGATTTTCGTAGATAGGATTTCCTGAACATCCAATCAATAGACAACATATGTTTTACAACTGATTCTTTTCCATTGTTCACAGGAGTTACAACAAATCCACCACCTGCAGATGATAACAATGCAGCAGATCAAGAGTGGGGGGGAAAACAGAAGCTTCAAGAAATAAAATCCTTGGTTAAGCATATGGAGCCAGTGAAACATTTTAGAATAAATATGGTGCATAAACGAAATGCATTTGCTAAATGCAGGGTTAATAACAACAACAAAAATCATATATCTTTTTAAGTATCTAGATAATCAAGACCATAGCAAAAAAGGCATGATAAGTCTTTATACTAATATCTTTTTAACCAGGTTTTAAATGTTTGCAAAGTCTCAGCCTTTTGAATTCAGTTGTGGCCCACATATCCGCTTATCTCACACTCATTTAAGGACGCATTTTAGGTGCTACACTGCATGAACTTCATAAAGGACTCTATAGTCTGGTTAAGAGGAGTGAAATGGTCTTCATGTAGATCCAATCACTCTGGGAATATTCTCTTAGTCCATATAATTAGGAGGGTGGAATGTCATATAAGGATGCTGCCCTGGTGTTGTTCCTAACCCATCACCTCAATTCTGCAAGGCTCCCTTCAGGGAACTTGGTGTACTTCAACTATGGTGGGCAGGTCACAGGATGAATTAGGTGCACATGCCAGTTGCCAAAGGAACGTGTTAGACCATAGCATGGTCATATGGCATTTTAGTAAGTGGTAGCAATAGGACTGTTAGTTGGTTATCCCTATCTGAAATTTTAGGCACATGGGTGTTACTGGTGCATTTTGCGTATTTGGTATATGGTTGAAGTTTCTAAATAAGAGAATAGTTATAAGTTTATCCTTGTCAATGAATTGAATTAAAAGGGTGGCTTATATCCATTTCTTAGCTTTCAAGCTTTCTCTTCTTTTCAAGCTTCCTCTGAAAAATATGAACTTTTTCCAGTTCATTGATTTCCCTCATCTTATATTCCTGGAAAAAAGTTTTGAGATTTGATCCTATGGCTATGGTTGATTCATCCAATTCCTAATTTGAGTGATAGCGTGCAACAGTGTTTCCCCAAGGTGCAGCATAAAGTTGATTTCATTGCCAGAAGTTATCTTGGGAATGGAGAGCAAAACTAATAACTAAAGTATACTCTCTTGCTGTTATCTTGAACAACAGTTGAGCCACTGCATATCATTGAACAAAAAGAACAGTTGAAACATAATCTTTTGAAGTTCTCGTTCAATTACCCTTGTATTTTTTTGTCAACTTGTTTAAAAAAAGAAAAGGGGGGCCTAGGCGGAATTTTTATTTTAAGCTAATTTTAATATTGTAGATCCTTCCTCTATAATAAAGTTGTTTTCTTAAAGTCATCTTTATTCATATTGCTAATGAAAGTTATCTCTTGTTCAATTACACCTCTGACCTCTCATCTCATGTTGTCAAATAATAAAATTTAAAATTTCACTAGTCTTGGCTTATGAAAACATAAATTGAAGAATTATATTGAATTAACCTGAATAATGTATCATCATTTATATAATTTGTTCCAAATATAATAAAATTATTCTTTTTGACTTGACCTTCTTGTTGTGATTTGATATATTACAAAAAGAATATGATAAATCAAAAAAATAAATATATCAAGATGCAAGAGGAATTTTTTTGTTGTCTTGGGTGGCACAATCAGCAACAGATCCAAAAATATTGTAATCACTTAGTCTAAAATGACTTGCAGAACTTTTGACATAGGATGCAAGAAATTTGGCACAATCAGAGCTTTGTAATCTTTCAAAATGACTTGCAGAAACTTTTGACATAGGCAAAGGGCAACGAAGAGTTTATGCTTTGGGCCTTTGGGAAAGCTTAATTGAGAGTTATCCCGACTGAACAAGATCTAGTTCGCTCTACTCATAACACCAGTCCACTTCTGAGAAATATTTATTTTTAATTTGTTTAGACCTTATAAGGTAGAGACCAACAGCAAAGCAGTATTTTCAAGTAGCAAACTCAATAGACTGAGGGAAGATATGATGAGGTAAATTAAATAGCTCACTACCATGTCTCTAGACTTGATATTGCACATACCATACAACTATAAAAGTATAAGTTACAAACAGTTCTGTTAAGTTATAGTCAGATAGCATGTTCTTGCTGCAGGTCAAATGGCAACATTTGTAAATATGCAGCTTTCTAATTGGAAATTCAAAGCATACATTACTTTTAAGGCAAGCGCGAATGTAGCCATGCTGTGGAGGACACTTCCTGTGGTACACAGAATGGTATAGTATTACTGCAGCAGAATCAGTAAAAGAAAGTCAGTGCATCATAAAGATTGACAAAATTGACATATTCAACACCATTAATACCGTATGTTCCATCGTCCTCCCTCCTCCAGTAACGTCGCAACAAAAAATCTCTTTGATGCACCCCCCTGAATATTCTGTGGAGTTAAAACAATGGAATATGTTGTAGTTTCGATGTTTTTATATAAGTTACCAGTCTTACCATGCTAGCCAATCTTTATATACTTGCACATGAATTATATCTGTATGACCATCAAGGTGCTCAACCACTCTGCCTCCATAAAAACAGAAGTCCCATCTGCAAAACAAGATTCTAGTTCTAAGCACAATGAAGGAACAGTGCAAATGCAAAGAGTTGAGTTCAGAACATAGTTATAAAGGCGACAAGTCGAGGCGAGGACGACAGAAGCTTACGACAAGGCGCCGACTAGTGCACAAGTCGACAAGTCGTTAATAATGTAAATTTTATATGAATAAAATTATATATATTTAATATTTATATGAATATTGATATATTTATTTTTCTAATGATTTACCATATTCATAATGTAGGTTGTAGCATATCAAATCACAACAAGTGAACAAGATCAAGTCAAAATGAATAATTTTATTATAGTTGTGAATTTATAATTTTTAAACTTGTACCAACTTCAAATTAAATTATATAAATGGTGATACCTTTGTGATATTTAATTTAATTCAATATAATTCTAAGAAGCCTAATATCTTTAATTAACAATATAAATTTAGCTAGATATAAAGAAATTAATTTCAATTACTGACTAATTATTAGAATAACTATTATACAATTAATTTACAATAATTAATTGTAGTATTATACTAATTAAGTTGAGTAAAGTTAACAATTTTTTTTAAAAAAAATTCTATTTTAGACCATTATCAAATCAAACAAAAATATAGTAAATAAAAAAAATAAAAAAAGCAATCATGATGCCTATAGAGTTTATAATAAATGGAGTATATATATAACACAGTACACACCACCTAAATTTTTTGAAGAATACACTGAAATTCTCGGTGGGCCTCAAATTCTCGAAAAGGCCCATGCACTTTATCTAGAGGCAAGTATAACATTACTAAAATTTTAAATGAGTAAAGTTTAGATAACCACCTGGGGTTTGGGCGCATTCCCACTTAACCACATGTAGTCAGTAAAGCTACATTTAAACTCCCGACTTTTTGAGTTGAAGTGAAAACGTCACTTTTTTCATCCAACTTAACAGTGTGTGTATGTCAGACGCCAAAAACGCGTGAGAAGAGGCTGTAACAGTCAAAAAGGACTAATAAATGTCTGAAATATCCCTTCTTCTTCCTCTTTAACATTCCTCTCCTCTCCGATCAAACGTCAGTCTCCTCTACGATGCTGCTAGGGAGTATGATGGTGCCTTGCGACTTCTCATCATCCCCGGTCCCAATTTCTAGGGTTCTTCCCAATTTCAATATACGGTGATAAATTGGGAGACCCAATTCGTGATATACGGAGGCCATACACTTGGGTCTCCCAATTTCTCTTCTTCATCATTCATGAAACCCAAATTGCTTCATCACATCATCATCCCTTCTTTTTCTTCTCAATATATCCCCAAACCGTAGTAGGATTCCCAATTTTCTAGGGTTCTTCCCCAATTTCAAATCCACCCAAAGAAGCTGTGCACGAAAATCAGGGAATAAACGAGAAATTATCACGGATAAGAAGCCTGTGTAGCTTGCTGGTAGACTAAAAGGTTTCTAATCCTATTGCTTTTACCGAGTTCTCAATTTAGTCCCTGTTTTTGTTTCTGTTCGTGTGTGGTACATCTTTGCTTCAGGATATTAAAATCAATGGCAGCTTCCTCAAAGAAACCATTCTGACATTATCGGTCTTAGAAATAATTTTGATTATAGCATTTCTTTCATTTTACAAAAGGTAGTTGTACTAATCTTAGTTTTGCAATAAGCAGGATATTAGATGCATTACTTTTTATACTTCAGAATTTGAACAAGTCCCACCCGTAGGAATAAGTTGTTTCTTTTATAGCATTTGGCTGTTGTGCACTAACTAGCCTGAGAATTAAGTTTTGGACCAGATTGAACCACATTTACTAGCTACTATTGAAAGAGTTTTGATTTGTGTGTATAATGCAAGAAAAATTTGATTGCTTTCAGTTTTTTATGTGAAAGGGTCTGTTCATGAGAAGAATGAAAGAAAATATGGTTATGATTATCTTCTTATTTTGAGAAAGGCTAGATTAGGAGGCTATGTTGTTAATACTATGCAAGTCTCATTTGATTTAAGCGAGGGAGAGAAAGAGCAAGCAGTGGCTTGGCATAGTGAGAAGCTAGCAGCTCTGTTTGTGAAATCTCTCATTTCTGTTATTTAAGCCAATTCTAAAGCTAGCAAGCATTGGGTTTGTGTCATATTTGCTTTTAATTGCTTCCCGCCGCCTGAGCTTTTCCTCTGTCTAATTCCCTTGGTGTGGCATACTGTCTGGTTCACATTAAAAACAAGAACAAGAATGATAATTATACAGAAAATGTGTCAAAAATTAGACATGAATTAAGATGAGATAAAGGGAAAAAACAGGGGAATGTTGTTGGTTTGGACTTTTTGAAGTGAATTAGAAACAGGGTAATGCAAAGATTTATATATATATATATATATATATATATATATATATATATATATCATATATGAGTTGGTAAGTAGTTTGGCTTAGGTGTAAAGTGGTGCTGAATTATAGAGAATAATGCCATGGGCATGGAGTGAGAGAGTTCATGGGTGTTTCTCTCTCTCTCTCTCCTGACATTAATCAACACATATACTAGAGAGTAGAGAGAGAGAAATGAGATCACAGGCAAACAAGCTAGGCCACAGACAGGCAGGCTTTAAAGAAAGCACTTTTTGGTTATAAAAACAGTTTGTTTCTTAAAATAATTTGCTTTTGTTATTTTTGTTGGTGCCCGTGAGTGTGTCTCTGTGTTTTGTGTGTGAACTGTGAAGGTGAATAGATTCGTGGGAGAGAATGTATATATTGAAATCGTTTTCAATATATATATGGAGGGTAATTAAGTCTTTAGCCAACTCAAGTAACGGAGTTAAAATGGAAAGCACGTTTTCACTTCAACTCAAAAAGTCGAGTTTAAATGTAGCTTTACTGACTACAGGTGGTTAAGTGGGAAAGCGCCAAAACCGTAGGTGGTCATCTGAACTTTACTCATTTTAAAGTTTAGCCAACAGAGTCTGAAGAAGTCCAGCCAACAGAGTCCGAAGTCGAGACGACGAAGAAGAAAAAGAGTAGAAGAGTAGAAGAGTAGAAGTGTAGAAGAATAGAAAAATAGAGGAAGAAAAAGAAGCATATCGGAGTGGAGGCCGAAGTCGCCTGTTGTCGGAGTCGTCGTCGGTGAGTACCCTATGTTGCTGATCTGCTCTTGCTCTCTTGCTCTTTGCCTCTCTCCCTTTTCTCTCTTTGTTGTTGGGTTATTGCGAGTCTGCGACTGATCGATCGATTATGTTTTAGACTGATAAAACTTATTTTTTTTAACCGAGTTAAGCTTCGGGTCGAACCCTGTCCAAATCAACCGCTTAGCAATCCAGTCGTCCAAGTCGCCACAAAATTGTCCAAGTCGTCGCCTTCGTCATCTGAGCGCTCGACTTTCTCCCCCTCCACCAAGTCGCCCAGATGCCTTCCCAAAATGCACCAACTGGACACCTAAGCGTCGCCTAGGCGATGACTTGATAACCCTGGTTCAGAAAGTGTCTGCTTCGAAACAAAAAGAGAAACTAGAATATTGAAATTTATAAAACACAAATGTGCTCTTTTCTGCAGTTTCATGAAGCCTGAAGGGAAACCAAACAACAGGATGTGGGCCTGAAATTGAAACCAGGTGTAACCTTTAGAGTAAATTATTGGACTGACAGGCGGATAAGTGCTATCTGTTTCCATATATAAAAGTATTCTTGATTGTCAGATTCTTGAGGCCCTTTAAGTTAGTGGTCAATTATTAGATTATTGACATGTTGTAGCAGCATGAGAGGCAGCCACATTACATATGAATTAAATCAGAGCCCATCTTTTTTACTAGTTTAAGAGACACAGGTTTCAACACGCCCTAATGAGCTAGAATATAGGTACACATTTCTCAATAAAGTAGCACTACATGAAAAAGGAAATCACTTTTTTCCACGACATCAGAGGGTTTAATTTTAACAGGTCTGAATTTGGGGGAAGCCATGCTGCATTTTTAAATCTTTCTTTGTCATTGGTTGCGCTTGGAAATTAGGAGTATAATTAAAGCCCAACCCTATGCTCCTTGGAAGTTGGAACAAAGAAAGAAAAGGTATGCTTAAGATTAAAAGAAGCTTCATAACTACCCCAATGAGAGTGGTAGATTTGCTTAGGGAATTAGATTCTAGCAGCATATTCTTGTGAAGCAGGAGCTTTTACCCTTTCTTATGTATTCTTTTCCTATTATGTAATGGTACTACCTTCGTTGAAATCCATATTTTTTGTATAATTATTATTTTATTAGATTGTGCCAGGCAAGGGTACTATAGGCAGTTGGCATCATATAGTATATTCTAGTGGAAGTTTTATTTCTGTGAAGTTAATCAGAATATGGTGCAGGATAAGAAAGTAATATAGCTTTATTTTTCTGCAAGTCACTTCTTCAGTTTTTCTATAAATAGAGGAAATGCTTTTGTAATTTGCAGAGAATGATGATATGAATAAATATGAGAATCTTGTTGAAGCTCTCTTCTATCCTTCTTCTTCCACTCGAACTGAAACTAAGTTGAGAACACTAGTTTCTTCCTTCTTCCTCCCAAATTATCCCTAAAACCTAACCTATCTCTGTCTAATCTCTTATCTAACGCTTTCTATGTCAAGTTCATAGACGGGCCAGACAGATTGTACTGCACATATTTTTGGGATTACGTCCAGCAAGTTTTGGGTTCCTTTCAGAATCTTATATGCCTTTTCCTTGAAAAGATATGCAGAACATTAAATTCCAACCTATACTAGGTATATTAAACATGGACCCTGTGCTACATCCCTTCTCTACCCCTGAAGTCAATCCTCAGTCTTATCCTACTTAGATTGCCTTTTGTACCTATCTCAATCGGAAAGAAAAAAGAACATGGGGACTGAAGTTTGAATTCTTCTCTCCTCCAAAAGGAGTTGTTTTTGGATATATTTGGGGAAAACAAATTCTTAGCAAAAATAATTATTACAGGAAGGTGGAAAGAGGATTGCTGGTAAAGGCTGCTTATTGAGGTGGGCCTAGAGTGAGGCAGCAAAGTCTAAAAACACTTTTTCCCAACTCAATGTTTGTAGACTTTCATTGTTGGGCATGTAATCAAAAAGGGGTATACTATGATTAAAGCACAACATAAAGTTCCAACAAAACATTATTAAGATAAATAAGTTGGAGGAAGGTCACTGTTGTCCAGCATCCAACTACAAATTGCATCAAGCAAATGGAATTGAGCAGTTTTGCAGGTTTAACATAAATCTTGCAAATTAACAAAATGGACACCTCTAGTTTCCCTTAACCTGCCTATCTGAAGGACTTACAACAGAGGCATCTCTAGGAGATATAAAACAGCCTTCAACTTTCAATCATTAATCCAAATCAGTAAATTGAACTTTGAACTAGTTTACAGTTGCATTCTACAGTCTTGGCCCTCTTTCCGATTGACGAGTGAGACATACCCTCCCTATCTTCTTTATCCAAGTCCTATACAAATAAGAGGCCTTAAACGAATGTTAACGACCCTATAAGGTATAACACTATAGAAGCTTAAGAGAGGCCTCGTAGGGCTCTTTTAAGCTGCTCGTGAGCGTAATCGTATAAGACTGCCTGCCTGTGAGATCGACTGGTCCTGCTTAGGACTCTTATTTAAAGCCCTCATATTCCAAGTACCAAAATGGAATGGATTCATAATGAAGTTGTTTCATTATTGTAGATGTATTTATGATTTTTTTTTCTTTTTGATGTAATAACTATGCTGTCATTATATTCTTTATGATACTATGATTTGTTGGTAAAAAATGAATCACTGTATGGGAAATATTCCAGCAATCTTACTCTGATCTTGAGGGACCAATAGACATTAGAGTTCGAAAAATGGCCTCTGAAGTTCCACCAACCACACCGACAGCCATGATTGATGGGTGATTATCCCAACGCTGAGGATAGCAACATATACACTTCAGAAACAAAACATTTAACACATTGAATACTTACAAATAAAAACCAACGCTGAGGATAGCAACATATACACTTCAGAAACAAAACATTTAACACATTGAATACTTACAAATAAAAACAAAATTACAAAAAACCTACCTTTCCACTAGAATCTTTGTCTTTTGATTCTTTGAATAGTCGTAAACCTGTGTAAGTGAACAAAAGATGAATATATATGTACTCATCCACCTGAAAAGCAACCAAGGAACCTAATCATACCATTTTGACAATCAAATATTTTCCATGGTGAAGGATCAATAACGTCAGAGGTCATTGCATCTACATTCATTGATGCAGAAGATGTCCAGTCTATGGAGCTTTCACGGGACGATCTCTTCAAAACACACAGTCCATCAAAAGCTCTGCAAATAATTAGGGATATAGATCAGATATACTTTCAAGAAAACGAAGGACAATTGACAAGACTGAAGTTAAATTCATGTAGAGCTTTTTAAACCTAGACAACTCAGCATGACTACAAATTTGGATCCGATTCAGATTAACTTTACAGAAAAATGAAGGCCGATTGATAAAAATGAAGTTAAATTCAGGGAATAAATGTTAGATGACTTTCCTGAAGATTTATATGAGTTAACTCTGATTCATAGAATGTTAATTACCATGCAACTCCATGTTTTGCCAATTTGTAAGAATATTGATAGAGATTGTATGAACAAGTTGATAGTTATGACAAACATGTTTTGTGTGCATGTTGAGGTAAACCAATCAAGACACCCACTCTTGCGTGTCTCCATGGATAGGCGATGGGCATCATAACCTAACATTTGTACAAGTTGTAAATACCCATTTTTTATTTCCTAAAAATCTATATTTAGGACATTACTATAAGAGGGAAAAATAAAAGCATCTAAAACCAAAAACTACAAGAAAGGGAGATTACAAGGAATTTAAACAGAAAACAAAATTTCAAAATAACTATGCTGGGCTACATATGATTTACCTAAAAGGTTGCCAGTTTCTCTTTGAACAAGACACAAGGTTTAGAGCAGCTTCCTGTAAGGAATGAATCCATCTTTCTGCTTCTTCTGGACTGGATGCTCCCAACTTTAAAATACAAAGTTCCAAGTGTTATGTACTGAATATTATCCAGTGAAAATTAATAATCTTCACAAGAAAATTGACGCACCTTAAGGTAATCATTGTGATTAGAAGTATTGTGCAGGGTGAAGATGAAGAATACCTGGAAGTTGAAAAAAGTAATTGTACAATATCAAAAAAAGAAATGAAAAGGAGGATGAGTATTAATCTTGCAGAACCATCAAAACGGTCTAGATTCATGTGCATTGTGCAAAGAATTATATCATCATCTATATACTTTTCTGTAAGAGCTCTCTCTTCCATTGTCTGTGATCCGAATGCAGGAGTCTATTGTAGCACTTCTTGCTGGCTCCTGACAAGAAAAACAGAATTCGTGTAATTGGTAATCATCCATACAGGTTAGCAGGGACACATTTCTGGCAAAAAAATAAATTACATGTAAGTTGTCACAAAACTCCCGGCCAGTTCACATGCACTACAGAAAATATTTGTTTAGCTTGAAGCTATGTACATGTAGAAAGATATACATTTAGTCCATGTCAACAAAGATCCTGAATGGACAGGATTAGTATTCCTATATATATATATATATATATATATATATATATATATATTATAAAGGGAGAGGGGGAGTGGGGTGGTTATTTCTTGAGGCTTTGTCACAATATATCAATAACAACCTTATTTTCTCTCTCTCATTTTCTATCCCAACTTTCTCTCCTATCTTTTCTCATCCATATTTAAGTTTAATTTAAATATTTTAATTTTTTTTTAATTGCACACACATAATGTGTGTCACATAAACTAGTGTATATAAACAAAGACCACTTTTTTGTCCTAAATTTTAGTATGTTCATGTTGTGTCAACCCAATTTTTTAACAGCAGAAATTACAGAGGGACATCAACAAGAATCCTAATTGAATACATCTACTAACCACAGTAATTACGTAGAGAAATTGGGAGTCCAAGTTTTAAAAACTCCCAATAGCACCAAAAAAAAGAAACACGAAAAAAGAATCCTTATTCAATAAATCTTTTAAATATTAACATTAAGAATCTAAGTTAATTTATCTATTAACCGCAGTATTACATAGGAGATTGGAAGTCCAAGCTTTTAAAAACTTCTTACTCTTATTCAATAAATCTTCTAAACAATTTATGATTAGAATCCTAATTCAATAAGTCCAAACTGCTTCCAAGTTTTTAAACACTCAAAATTTTACTATTTTGATTTTTTATACTGTATGTTTTTCCCATATATTAAAACATTTGTCAGGTAGCTTGGGCAGTAGTACTACTATAAAATTCTCATTATCAGATGCCTATTTAACACTTCTTTTTTCACATGATACTATGAACATTAAAGGTGTACAAATCTACTAAATATTTTACTTGCAACCGCTGTTCTTTTGTGGCCTCTCAACAGCCTTTCTTGCAATGCCCAGATTAAACCTTCATCCAAATGGTACAGTCTGTACTTCTCAAAAGCTTAGCTATGTGCCTATGTCTACTGTGTGACACCAGTGCATAGGCTGTAATCAACTGGTCCTCACCAATCATTCTTATGCTTATTGAGCAGGTTTCCTAAAGTACTTTACAAGCGTAACAGTGTTCCAAATTCAATGTCATGAGTGATGAGCTGCTTCTTAAATTATTATATTAATACAGGGTAACAAGATGAAAGTGTTTCCTCCTGTATAAGACCACAATAAAGAGTTCATCATAACCTTGGCATGAATAAGAATTCCAGGATACAAAGTTAAATCCCATCCATACTTGTTATAACGATTCATTCAGTGACCAGTGTGAAGGCACATCCCAATGCGAATTGATGGAAACTAACTTCCACATATGCATTCTTGAACTATTTTTATTTATTTTATGTACATTCTTCCAACAAAGGCTATGACTTCTTTAACTTGCACAATCTTTTAGCAAGTGTCCACTTTCAGAAACAGAGCAAGTGTGTCAAAGTTTAAAGAGCTAACACACTTTATATTCAGATGAACTGTTTGATATAGCAAATATCATTGAATGGAAAATGATAGGCAGCATATTGGATAAATGAGGCAGAACAGACAGTATCATTCCTCTGTAGGAGCTGATCTACCACAGATTCCATAGCTGGAATTTTGGGAAAAAATTATATAGCAACTCCAGTGCAATCCCTATCTTTTCCTTTCTTTCTTTGTCTTACTTTGTCCTCTTTTCTTTTTTCTTTCCCTCTGGTTCCCTTCTGTCACAAAAGAATAAAAAGCGAGCCACTGTGTCTTGGTTTTGTTCCTTTTATAAATGCCTCACATTCTTCTCTTTTATTAGATCTCTGTACCTCTGTTTTTCTTTAATTTGTGTAGCTTCTGCTATTAATACATCTGGTTTCATTCTTTCTTTCTTTAACCTATAACCCACACCATGATTTTTAAAAATTCTGTTAAAAGCAAGGGAACTTTAACAAATTGTGAATATTTTGTAGGCATCGAATAATGGGAAATATAAGTTCATTTCACCAAGCCACTGTACATTCTTACAATGCAATGCTATCCATATTTTCTTTCTTCTAGCCATATGATTGTGCCATGATAAGTGCTTTGATGGAATGCGTTGAAGATGGACCTCTAGCCGTTTACAGGAGCTATACTTATGCAGAGTACTATAAGAAGTTCAGGAGTAGGAACCTAGATGATGAACACTGTTTGGAACTTTCCAAGAACTAGCAAGAAAATTTTAATATAGAGTACTTGTGCGCCTGTGGGTCTCACAAAATAAAAATGATATCCTTTTATTCGTTTTCGGGCTTAACTTTATCATGTACTCTTCGTTACATATGTTATCAACCATCTAATCATGTTTAACTACATGTACACTTGAATGGCATTAAATATTTTAAGCTGATGGTCCTGTCCCATTCAAGTTAACATTTGGTGGAATATGATAAGAGAGATTTGTACCAAATGTACTACAGGACATGTACCCAAGTTGTGTTTTCCAGTTAGTGAGATTGTCCTTGCCTCCCAGTTGACAGCTTCCGTTCCTTATGCTGTATGGTACAACATGTTGCTGACGGTATTTTACTAAACCAGAAAGCAAATTTATGCATTTAATTAAGTATTATATCTGTTAAACAATCAACAATGAGATTTGAATTTTGACTTGTCTAGTAATAATCTTTATTGTACTAAAAACCTAAATTTTAAGTTCATTCCTTAATAAAATTAAAAAAAAAATCAGCCCATGATCATGTGAAAACGTAAGTGCTAATTTATTTTATAATATATTGCCATATCCACCCTTGTCCCACTACAAGGATAATTAAAAGGCAACAAAACCAATAAACCAGAACCCAAAGTAATAAGTTGAATGTATGATAATTAATTAATGCTCAAACAACATAATCACACCAACAAAAGAACCAAGATTCACCAGCATTGTGATTTGTTTAACGAAGAAGAACACCAAACAAATTATTTGTTAAAAAAACTAAAGCTAAAATAGACAAAAAAAAAATCCAAATGTTGGAAAAGAAAAAAGAAAATCACATGTCAAGTAACTCAAAGTTTACAGAATCAAAACCCAAACATACAGAAATGGAAAGTCATAAGAAATATATATTAAAAAAAATCCATATGGGTATGAACAATGTACCTCTTTGTCTAAAGTGGGTATTGATTTGAAGCTCTTGAGATAATTTCCTTCAAGAATGAAGTACCTTTTACGTGAATATTGTAGCCCAAATCGGTTGAAACGAATGAGATAAAGCCAACCCTCCATTCTCCCATCAGATTTTAGGACACCCATTTCAGATTTCAAACGAATACCCTCTTTTTTCCTGATTCCCCAAATAATTATTCAAATAAATACCTTCAAACGCGATAATTTTTGAATTTATAAGAAACCTTCAAAAGAGCCAAGAAGGTTGCCTTATTATTATATGTATATATTACAATGCATATACATATACATATACATATAATATCGTATCGTATGAAGAAACTAATAGTGAAGATGAGAGAAGAGATGATCCTCTGATCCCACAAAAGGGAATCAGAGAATCAATTTGCAGAATTCAAGTGGCGTTTGGATTTTCCGGCGACGTCAGAAATTTTTTCTCTCTCTCGTCTCTCCCTCCCTCCTCCGATTTAAATGTAAAACAGGAATGGTGTCTGATAAATATACATTGTTACTTTACGAAAGTGCCCTTAAGGTTTCCTATTTTTATTATTTTACTCCCATATTTTGTTAAAAATCAATAATCTGATTTTCCCTACTTTGTCAAAATACAAGGTTAGTCATTTGGTTTAGTTTTATGATGATAGGTAAAAAGTGGAATCCACTTTTAATACTTTGCTCCTTATGTTTAATTGTTCTACATTTATTATATTTATTTATTTATTATGCCAAGTTTGATTATATTTGAATTTGTGATTTTTTCGTGTTGTGAAAAGAAAATTATATTTTATTGTAAAAAAAATATTCTCTTTTACTTTAGAATTTTGTTTTCTTTTTTTACAATGCTTGAATCTTATAAAATTGTGAAGTTTATCTAATCTTGCACTTCGATATTGTTGACATTGATGATATCATTCATTATATTTATATTGATATCGAATCAAAGTGGGGTTTTCAAAAAAAAAAAAAAAATTGTTCATGATTGCAATTTAATTATTATTTTCTTCTTTGACACATTACAGTTGGTAGATAAAAGTTTTAATAAATTATACTATAAATATTAAAGAATAAACTTTTATATGAGCATAATGAAAGGATAAATGCTAGTGGAAACATGGTTTTGCATAGAAGGGCAACATAGTAATTGTCAATACTTCATGAGTTGAATTAGATTTTAAAGAAAAGTAACTTTATCTTTGTCTTTGAAACTAAAGTAAGATAACTTGCAAGACAACACAGTCCTAACTTCATCTCAAAATTAAAGAAGTTTTAAAACAACTTTTATATAAAATAAAATAAAACTGTGAAACATATCTTTAATAATAATAATACTCGATTAACTTAGAATATAAGTAGTGATATGTAAATAACTTATTTTCATTCTATAACTTAAAAATAAAAACATGTGTTTATTTTTTCAATGAACTA